>JAGFPH010001290.1:126823-137390 GCA_018207615.1 Philaenus spumarius
GTAGAACTACTTCATTCCATCCCTTAGACGCAAGTAATCAAAATGGAAGTGGGTTTTCTTTCGTACTATCATAAAAGAAATATTAGTCAAGTTTCAGGTCTCTAACTTTATGAGAAGATTACAAATTATTACTTCATTCCATCCCTTAGACGCATGTAATCAAAATGGAAGTGGGTTTTCTTTCGTATATTTTCTAAGAGTAATATTTGCAGAGTTTCAGGTCTATAACTTCATGAGAAGTTAGAAATTATTACTTATTGTATAACTACTTCATTCCATCCCTTAGACGCAAGTAATCAAAATGGAAGTGGGTCTTCTTTCGTGTATTTCAGAAGAGAAATATTAGTCAAGTTTCAGATCTCTAACTTTATGGGAAGTTTACAAATTATTACTCATAGTATATTTACTTTATTTCTTCCCTTAGTAATCAAAATGGAAGTGGGTTTTCTTTCGTATATTTTCTAAGAGTAATATTTGCCAAGTTTCAGGTCCATAACATCATGAGAAGCTAGAAAGCATTACTTATTGTAGAACTACTTCATTCCATCCCTTAGACGCAAGTAGGCTAATCAAAATGGAAGTGGGTTTTCTTTCGTATATTTCATAAAAGAAATATTAGTCAAGTTTCATGTCTCTAATTTTATTTGAAGTTTACAAATTATTACTTATTGTATAATTACTTCGCTTCATGTCTTAGACAAAGTAATCAAAATGGAAGTGGGTTTTCTTTCGTATATTTTCTAAGAGTAATATTTGCAGAGTTTCAATTCTATGACTTCATGAGAAGTTAGAAATCATTACTTATTGTATAACTACTTCATTCCATACCTTAGACGCAAGTAATCAAAATGGAAGTGGCTCTTCTTTCGTGTATTTCATAAGAGAAATATTAGTCAAGTTTCAGATCTCTAACTTTATAGGAAGTTTACAAATTATGACTTATAGTATATTTACTTTATTTCATCCCTTAGTAATCAAAATGGAAGTGGGTTTTCTTTCGTAAATTTTCTAAGAGTAATATTAGCCAAGATTCACCTCTTCGCTTGCCTTTTGAGCTATTAACCCCTATGCCAAATTTGGTAGCGATTCGTCAAACGGTCTTTGAGTGCATATCGAACACACACCAACACATACGCGATAACTAGCTCTTATATATATATATATATCTGTATTTGTATATATAAAAGAAGAAGTCCTGACTGACTGACTGATTCATAATCAACGCACAGCCAAAACTATGATAGCTGGAGCCCTAAAATTTGCAGGGTACCTTCATACCATGTTCACTAAGAAATTTTCATTTTAAGGTTTGAAAATTATCAAAATAAGTGGGTTTACTCCCAGTCATATAACAGATAACACAGCTGATTTGAATCAAGAGCTTAGCAACACAATTTTACTTGTGGCCTATTCTAAACCAACACACGTTTGTTGAATGGATTTACATTCATTACCATAGCAACCTACTTAGACAATTTAGAATCAGTTAATTATTTTCACAACCAACATTTTCTTTAGGTTAGGTTAACAAAATCAAAACAAACACAATCAAAAAATTTACCAAAAAGGCTTACTGTATTATAATGCAAACATCTGCTGTTACATATTACAAATTAAACAACTGATTTGTGAACAAGGAACACAATTTTAGGTTAGGCCTATACTTAACCAACACACGTTTTTTGAAAGCATTTAGATTTGTTACCATAACAACTAAATTGGCAAATTTAGAATCGGGTATTTCTTCTTCACAACCGACAGTGTTTCTAGGTTAGGTAATAGCAAACACAAACAACGAAAAACGCTTACTACATCATAATTTAACACCTATCACTATTAAAATTATGCCAACTTTATTCTTTACTAGGCATATTTAACCAGTTTGTAGTGCTGGTATACCATATCACATTTTGGTAATTTTATAAGTTGAAAATTTCCTCTCTTCTATATAAAATTTAAAAAAACTCTGTCCTAATCAATTGCAATAATCTGTTTGTATTTGCTTCGCCGCAGGGGTCGGTGAGCGAAGCGAGTTTAATATATCTATAAACTGGTATAGATATATTATTTGACGATTAAACACATTGTTATTACACCGCCTTCATTTTTCATTCCATTTTCATCCACATAGAAGGTGTATAAATAGCAACTTCGAAGTAAATCGACAGATTCGTGATTTTTCGTTAGCGAATATGACAGCCATCATATCTTAAAAACGATTTTTTACCTACTTCAAACTTAATTTATTCGATTTAGAATTCCCATAACCCAATAACCTGACTATTTACAGGTGCCTTGGATTTATTGTTTTTTTGTGTTTAAAAGCTAAAATGTAATTAACATACTTCTCGTTGGTCGATTTTGAAATACTTTCTTAATGAGCACATACGTTATAAAATCGAACATCCGTGCAAAATGTTAGCTCTCTAGATGTGGCCGTACTAGAGATACTGAGAAAGTGGAATTGTTTTATACATATAGATTTAATTGAATGAAACTCACTTCTAATACTGTTTTGTGTGGCTTATTACGCATTCAAACCCTAGTGCCTCATGTTGTTAGGCTCGGTACGTACTCAACAACTTCACTTTATTGTTTTCTATATCGGTTCCAGATGTGACTTGAAATTTGTCATGTACATGTCCTATGGGGAAAGCCAAAACGCGATCCTTTATTACGAGCATTTATGCACGCAATTATTGAGAGAGCATGGGGTTCCCCAGCGAAGTAAGCAAGGGTTCTTCACTTCAACGTATAGGTTCAAACGTGAAAGAATCATTTAATTACCAAAGTCTAATTATTTAATGTACTAAGCCGAATTTATATTAACATAATACGGATAAGCATTGTTTGTGTACGGTCGAGGTTATCTTATGATCTAAACAAAAATTTGAATGATTATTTCACTGAAAACAGTCTTCTGTGGAGACTATAATATAAAGAGGAAAAGTTTGTTATGATTTAGTTCAAAACCTGCTCATCCGACTTTGCCGAAACTTTTACTGATGTGTTAAGTATGCGTCATCCAGGTATTATAAGCTGTTCTATGCGTTTTTCGAAATAGTGGTGAGTAGTGATTGAAAAAGGTTTGTGAAAAATTCGCTCTTTCAGTGGATTATATACCTTACTGTTACTAAACCGTTTAAGATAAACCAAAACATTAAGCTGGCAAAACGTTGAAAGTGAAAAGATCTATAGTAAGTGTGCCATGGTATTTGTTGCGTAAGTATAAATTATGTTCAGAGGGGGTTTAGTCTGATAACATTTAGGCTACAGAATAACTACTTCCTCAAAGTACTTTATGACCTTCCGTTTATCTAAGTGTTATTTCAAGATAACATATTTTTCTAACCTAAAAAGTAAACTGTAATATTATCGTGTTTAAAAACACAACAATCAATTTGAAAACTAGGTTCATATCCGAATAAAATATTTAACCTTCAAACTCGAATCCTAATAAAAATCTATTAAAAGTTAGCTAAACATAGTTGCCTTGGTTATGTATAGTTTAACCATGGAATTACTATATTATAGATACTTTCTTTCAAATAAAATTATTTACCAAAAGTGAAATATTTATGGTGAAATTTAAACGTTATCTCTAAATACAGAATGTTCAGCGACCTTCAAAATTAGGTAATTCCCGACATACAGTGCATGTACACAAAAGAAAACCATACTAGAATATGATCTGCATTAATTGTGTGAGGTACACAAGTTAAAATGTATTTAAAAACACACCAGCTAAAAGAAACGACATACTTATACAATTTGGGATAACTTAATTTTTAGAATTACCGGTGTTTAAACCAAATACTCAACGGTTAAAGGAAAAGGCACCCGAATACAATTTTAGATAAGTTAAAGAACTTCCAGTTTTAAAATCTAATAAATACTCAACGGCGAAAGAATAAGAAAGTAGACATGCGGATAAAAACTATCAAGGAAAGTGATTCCAGCATAAAGGCAGGTACAATTCGAATTGTAATCTTGTAAGATTCGCGTGAACCAAGCGAGCCCTAGAGAAGGTTAGAGAACGTATTTGAAATTATAAATTGAGAGCACCTGAACCTAAATGATTGAAAAACACTGCTGATTTATAAACAGTTAATTATTTGTATTGTTTATTAAATCCGTCTAAATAGTGAAAGAGTAATTTTACTTATCAAAATAAACAACGTTTTATAAGAGGTAAGATGTGGTCTTCTAATATTTTATGAGAAATACTGTATACAAAATACAAAGTTTTGGCAAATATATTTTGTTTGCTTTAAAAATACCGGTTTTCCATTAAGCAATGTCGCCAGTTTTTGTCCCCGTTATTCTCCACTTTCCCAAAGGAAACAATTTATTTGTATTAAATACAAGAACATATTGGGTTAATGTAAGAATATTTTAAAATTATGGTTTTTGAAAGCTAGATGCAATAATAGCACATACATTTACTACAATGAAGCTATTGTCTCTATTATAAAAATTACATTTATATTTTTAATAGTTTTCTTTATATAGCATAAGCTAGTGTACATTACCACTCTAGAAAATAGATATCTTACAAAACAATGCGATTCTGTTTAGTAAATAAAATTTAAAAGGGATAAAGTTAAACATTAGCGTAAAAATATTCATTTTTTTTTTTTACAACAGGACAAATACATTTAACCCTTGGTATAAATTATGTACACTCTTTCTCTTTTACAAAGTGATACTATGGGGGAAACAGAGGGGACTAGTCCAATATCAGCTATAATTAGTTAAAAATATGTATATAAGTTTTGCCTATATGATTTTAATTACAAATGTATGTTAACTTTTTTTTAATTACATTTTTCATAAAAACAAAATATTTCTAGATTTTATATTTTTAAATTAAGAAATTGTTTTAAATTTTGAGGATGTATTGGAATAAAATTTTAATACAACATTTAAGGAGAACTGTGGCTACAAAATCGCTGTGATTGGTCGTAAACGGAGAGGAATGGAGAGAACTCTATTTAGAACCGCTAAACTAAAAAGATATTCAGAACCAGGATAATTCAAGATCTCCTGGCCAAATTTTGTACGTGGTACCTATTGCTTGCACTACGACTCCCTCCTGCCTGTGGACACCCATGCGTACTCCGATCGAAATCTAAAGGCGCGATTTCGTCGAGGCAACACTTAGGCCTAAGCCTCACATTGAGGGCGATGAAAATTGAAAATTAACAGGTGGTACGAATAGCGGTTGTAAACTATATGTTGTAAACAAATACTTTCAATTCAGACTTTTAGGTTATAGGTTATAACTAACAGCTGCAATTACAGAGGCAGTTTTTGCAAAGCCTCCGTCGATGTTATTATTTAATTATTTACTTTATTTAATTAAATAAATGTACTTTATTTAATTAATTTACATGCACTTTATTATGTACTTTAATATTCATTTTTTGTCGTAACAACAACTCCTAAATGTGCACATAATCTGCCGTAAGACATTTTTTAAATACTAAAATAGGACTCCACTTCCTTCTCGCTCCGCTCACCAACCCACGCGATGACTCTCAGTAAAACAAATGCAAATAGATTATTGTATACTCGCACAAAGGCACTTGATTGGGATAGAGTGGTGGGGGTAGTGATTTTGCGAGAACGACTGAAAGTTTTTATAATAGAAATAAATTGCTTCCTAAACACTAATAACCAAGAGTGACTTAAGCACCTATCAGTTAAGGAGTTTTTTTCTCTTCAAATAAGCTCAGAATTTCTGAGATTAACCCGGGAACGACACAAACATACACATAATACACACACAGATTACTACCTTTTTATAAGTGTCGGACGAAGAAGAAAGGCATTTTGAATGGCCGACTCTAACAAAACCAGTTGATAGATGGATGATCTTCTCTGTCGGTGATTCTTTACAGATCAGTTGGTTACTTTCAAGGTACCATACAAGCCACTGATTGAACATCTTCTCCACCAGTTTATATAGAACGCTGGTAAGAGAGATAGGACGATAACTTCTTGGATCAGTTTTTGTCTTTTTTGACTGGTTTTAACAGAGGAATAATTATGGCGTCCAACCAAGAATCAGGAAAGATATGCTCATCCCATATAAAATTGGGAGGTGTTTAATCATAGAATATAGGATCTTATCAGGTCCGGGAGCTGAATCCGTAGCCAACAATAAGGCAGATTCTAATTCATTCATTGTAAATGGGTTATTTAACGGAGAATCTTGCAATATGCCGATAGTGAATGGCATGGCTTCTTGAGCAATTTTATATGTACGAAAAGCATCATAACAAGCGGCAGTTAAAGATAACCTAGAAAAGAATGAGTCCAAAATGCTTACAATTTGATGACTGTAGTTAATATCCCATCCTGCTGCATCAGTCCAACCAACGGAGCAGACGAAACAGGGCCAAGGGCCACATGCAGAACGTAACTTCTTCCAAACTATTGATGTGGGAGTGGTTCTAGTTATTGTACCGATATAGTGGGTCCAAGAATCCTTCTTGCTCTGCCTGAATACTCTGCGAGCTCTGGCTCGCAATATGTTGTAACTTTCTAGATTTTCACACGTCGGTATTCGATTAAAGGTTCTTAACTCTTTTCTTCGTAAGGTCAGAGATTCTTTACATTTGTCATTCTACCAAGAAACTGGTGGACGTTTTGGTCTTGTTGAAGTTTTTGTTATATTACTTTCTGGTGTTGAAATAACGGAATCTGTAAATATATTTACTGTTTCATTTATAGAAAAAAAATGATGACTTTCTGGCAATACAAATTGATTTGTAAAATCATTCCATAAAGCTTTATTTATAATCCAGCGAGGTGTTCGATTATTTAAAAAAGAGGAGTCATAAAGGAGATCTTTATAGGAGCATGGTTGCTGCCATACAAATCTGCCATCACTGTCCACTCAAATCTTTTAGCTAGCGAAGGACTACAAAATGATGAGTCTACGGCCGTCCAACCTCCTGTCGAAGCTGCTAAATGCGTTAACGATCCGTCATTAAGTATAAACAAATCCTCTCAACGTAGATACCCCTTTGGCTGCTGGTTGAGGATACCCACGAATAAATGTGTGCGTTGAAATCGCCAAGTAACAGAATCGGAGCAGGTAATTGGTATATTTACCAATATTACCAATGGATATTAAGTCGTTAGTTTGGACGGTATAGCTTGGTGACAGGTATAGACTGCATATTGTTAGTTTTATGGAAGCAGCGACTCGAATTGCTACTGCTTGTAATGGTGTATCCAGATTTACAGGAACACCATCCACGCAGTTGTGAGCAAGTATGACTACACCACCTCTTGCTCTCTCCCCTGCAACAAAATCTGATCTTAGGACAGAATACCCTCTTAAAGGTAAATAGTGGTTATTATGAAAGAGTGTCTCCTGGAGGCAAACAAATAGATGATACAAATAAAAGAGATTTGGTCCCTTAGCAATCTTTTCATTTTCCTATGCTGTGACGACAGGATGGTTTTTGGTTTTACGTCCTTGTAAACCTCCATATCCCTCAGCAAGGCTCGGGATTATTAGGAGTTATAGGAGGACTTCCGTTTTTGCTATTTTCTTTTTTACCAGTTTTACTATTCATAGCAACCGGTTTCCTTCCTGGAACAGGTCCAGGACTTCTTCCTGTTACAAGTATATGATTTTTTTCAGACACTGCTTTACTCCAATTATTGGAGTCATTTTCTTTTTCATGGTAGTTTTTTCTTGAGTCCTAGTTCTTAGATCAAGAGCAGAGATTAATGGTTCCATTTTTGCTTCCGAGACTGAGACACTAGAGGACCTAAAAACTGAATTTGAAGGCAGATCAGAAACTAAAGCGGAACGGGAGGAGATACTTCAGAGGATGATCGCTGCCACAGTTTGGACACTTGGCTTCATCTTTGCAGCCCTTACTATTATCACCTTTTTTACCGTATTGACCAAATGTTTCTTGCTTTGTAGAAGTATAACTTACGTGTCCAAACTCTTGACACTTAAAACAACTTCGAGGATTTGGGACATAAGGTCTAACAGAAAGACGGTGGAAAATTGCATAGATATACTCTGGCAATTAAGATAAGCCAAAGGTTAGAATTAGAGATGCAGGCTTTTTATTCTACATTTTCGTTACGCATTATGCGAGTGACATCAAGAACTGATTGGTTAGCTCATTCGATTTTTATTTCCTCCAAACTAATGGGGATCAAGTCTTTACAAGTAATGATACCTTTTGAATAATTCAAGGATCTGTGGGGTTCTACAGATACCTTGACTGTGTCATAGAAAGAAGTCATCTTTAACAGCGACAAACTTTGTTTCTCGGTGTTAGTTTTCACTAAAATGATGTCATTCTGTAATTTCCTAATGGAAAGTACAGAGCCCGCAGTTCCAGTAATCGCTTTGTTAATAACAAAGGTTGACACATTTGATAAATCTGAGTCTTTTTCGGCGTGAGAAAAACTAAACATTTTTGAGTTGGCAATTCAGATGGTTGTTGAGTAGCCCTCTCTTTTGTCTTCTCAAACAATTCTTTGTTTATGTAATCAACAGACGAATCTGAATGTCTGTTTTACTAAATTGTGAGTTGACGGTTTTTGGTTCCATAGGTTTTTTTTTTTATAACGCATCGTGTTAGGCGGGATCGCGCGAACTCGGTAAGGGGGTGCCCATCAGATTACATTGAGATCACTTCCTAACCATAGTTCCGTGAGGATCCGGAGGACTCTTTTGCCAGACTGGATGGGAATCAGCCTGGAACCCGATATGCTACTGTGAGGAAGAATCCGATTTTATTCAACACCGCAAACACTTCCTGACCAAGGACCGAAGTGGCTGGCCCCTGAACAGAAACCAAGCATATGTCTCGGCAGAGCAAGCTCATGCCAGCCTTACCAAATCAGAGGTTGTCAAAACTCTGGCAGGTTCGGCACTCCCAACGCGCAATGACTTTGCACAGTCGAAATCCTAAAAGAAGGTGAGAGTAGGAATGTATGTTTGACTCGGTCTAAATGTATTTATGTTTAATGTTAGTATAACGAACTGTTTTATTTCAGTTGTGGTTTTTCATCAAATTATTAATAAGTTTTGTATTAACGACATAGTAATATTTTAATGACTTATTTCATTTCAGTGTGACGTCTTATTATTAAACACTACAATAACCTGTTTTACTTTAACATTAGCATAACGCCTCATGTATATTGGTATAACCTGTATAGTATAAACACTTGTTTGGTTTAAATTTTGGTATACTATTCTATGTTATCTAAACTATAGTGTAATTTTGACAATTAATCCTGTTAATTGTTGAGTATTGGCTTTTATTTCAAATGCGATATAACACGCTGTTTAATTCATTGTTTAATGGTATATTTTATTTTTAATGTCAATAAAACAACCAATCTAGCGATAGTGTGATGTCCTGTTTCTTTTTAATGTTGGTATAGTATCATGTTTTTACTATAGTGTAATGGCCTGTTTTATTTAATTGTTGGCATATTAACTGGTTTTGATGATAGTGAGGTGACCTGTTTTATTTTAACGTCTGAATAACATCCTGTTCGAACAATAGTTTAACGATTTGTTTCATCGATGTTGTTTTAACCGCCTGTTTATGACAGCAAATCCTTTTTAAGACAGGTGTTGGACCTGATATCGATGTTGAATGGGATGCAGATTTTACTACAAGTGATAATTAAGTGAGTCTGAACCGTAAAAAGGTTTTTTTACAATCCAGGCATATTTTTCGCTGCGAGACGATTTAAAATGTTTTCGGAACAGATAGTAGCGAAGACTGGGAGGTCTTCTATAAGCTATAACATTGTCTTGTTAGCCTAGATGGATGAATTGTTATGGTGAGCTATAATTATTACCAGCCCCTCACTACGGGCTATCATAATCCTGGTTTGTTTTACTTCCATTGCAATTAGGCACCCCGAGTCCGCTATTAAACTCGTTTACAACATAACATGTTCGGGATTAGACGTTTTAAATGACATTCACACTGGATACTACTTCCAAGTATCGTATAGTTTAATCGATTTCATAAACGGAATACTAATTGAGGTCGGAACGCGGTTTCAAACGAGTCGTATGAATAATAAATTATCTGACGGAATAATTCAGAACAACGAAATGAATGACATCATAAAACGTACAACACCCGATGTTGTTAACTCTGGACGTTATGAATATATTAATAAAGGAGTTTATTTTGTAGGTGTTTAGGCGATGCTATCAATCGCATCGTCGCAATAAACGTGAAAAGTTCAACTGACAATCACGGACATTTATAAACACGTAGGTTTAATATCCGGCATAATTTCCTGCTGGGATTACCTTTGTTAGAGAGGTAAGGTTTGACAGTTTATCAAAGTGATGTAATAAACTTGAACTCATTAATTTTAAAACGCTTCAATTCTTGATACATCTCTCCTGTATTTAATATTGATTTCCATTAAATGCATTCATGTTTTGTGGGAAAGCAAATCTTAGTTTATTATAAATAACGCGCAACCAAATCCTTTAATAGCAATCAAAAACATTAAGGAATAAATAAGTACTGTACCATTTAACTAT
>JAGFPH010001290.1:137400-150069 GCA_018207615.1 Philaenus spumarius
GTGGGAAACCAAATCTTAGTTTATTATAAATAACGCGCAACCAAATCTTTTAATACCAATCAAAAACACTAAGGAATAAATAAGTACTGTAGCATTTAACTATTTTTAGTTTTGTGTGGTGAATTATTTGTTGTACTTAATAATGATTTCCATACAATGCATTAATGTTTTTTGGGAAACCAAATGTTAGTTTATTATAAATAACTCGCATCCAAATCTTTTAATAGGTACCAATCAAAAACATTAAGGAATAAATAAGTACCGTAGCATTTTACTATTTTTAGTTTTGTGTGGTGAATTATTTGTTGTAATTAATATTGATTTCCCTACTATGCATTAATGTTTTTTGGGAAACTAAATGTTGGTTTACTATAAATAACTCGCATCCAAATCCCTTAATACCAATCATTAACATTAAGGGGTAAATAAGTACTGTAGCATTTAATTATTTTTAATTGTGTGTTATTAATTTTTTTTTTACTTATGTGTGTTTGCGTTTGTGTTTCAATTATTCAGTTTATAAGCATTATTTGAATGCTTTACATTTTCAGGCAATAATGACTGCTCAGGCTTTTCGCATTAACAAAAGTAAATAAATATAGCCAATATATGGCGATTAATTACGTTGGAAAGTAATATTTTCACAAAAGCTGAACAATTGAAATAATTCGTATTTTATTTTCGTATAAATATATTGTGTCTAATGAAATCAAGAATATTTCCCGTTGAGGCTCTGTTGAAGCTTATTAGAGGAGTGCAATAGTAACCACATTTAAGTTGCCCCGTTACCATACCGAAATTATCATTCAAAGATAATTTTGTTTATTCGGAATTTTATAAAACCTAATATCTCAAGTTCTTGTATTATTTGTGTTACGTCAGGTAACGGTGTCGCTAATTCTACCACACGCCAACAGTTGCATATCAAATCTGCCATCCCGAAATAAGTTAGTTAAGTTTTTATTTAATAAAACAATGACAAAAATAATCATTACAATTCTTCATTATAAAATACTTAAAAACTAAATAAATGGTCTGAGCCGTATAAATTACTTACTTTACTATACATAATGTTTATGGTTTCTATAAATCATACTCAAAGAGTATTTAGTTTAGGCATAATAACAAACATTAAAGATATGAAACATTTAACTCTGTTTTCTACTGAAAAATAAACCATGGATGCTTTACGCCATACCTCAAACAAACAATATACACTTCTATGGCCAATTTTTATAAGAAAGTTATAATTATATTTTGAGATTACCAAATTACAAAAAAAAAAATTTACTGCATAGTTATAACTCTGAGATTCAATGAATGTCTAATAAAATCAACCAACAAACACCAATCTTTTCCGTTCTGCAGAATTAACACAAACATTGTGTCTACTTTTTATTTACCAAACATACTTTTTCTTAAATCCTCATAACTCGAACACACAATAAGGGATTGATGTAAATCCGCCTTCTCTCCTTGGCTGCACACTGAGCATACAACATCTTCATCATCCTCGTATTTGTACATCAGGTGTACAATTAAGTTGTAATAACTCTCCTCTTACTTTAAACAAAAGTCTTGTTTGCTACACTAATAGGTTATTGGTCGTCCCATAACGCAGCTCCCTTCCCAATAGATATCTGTTCGATCTTTGGATATCATTTGAAAATTTACCATTGTAATTCATGCTAAGTATCCCATCAGGAAATTATATACGTACTTCTTAAAAGAAATCCTGAAGAAGAAATTAAGCTATATTCATTGACATTAAATATTATTTCATAACTGCAAGTGATCTAAAAGAATATAGTATAAGAGATCATTCAATGTGTATTAACTCTAAAAAAAAACATAAACAAAATCAAATTTGTTGTTTCTAATAGCGTTAGAGCAGTGAGTAACTGCTTGGAAAGATAGGGGATGGATGAGGTAATCTTGCATATTGATTTTTGTTATAATTCTTATGAAAGTGTCGAAGCGAACTGTGTACAAATTACATTTTGTATTGAAATGTTTTGAAAACAACGTATCACAAAATTCTAGTAACAATATATTGGAAATGCTTAATTAGTGGGATTTTCAAACTATCCGGTACATGACAATATTAGTAAATGTTTACTTTCAAGTAAATATTGAAACTTTGTGCTAACCTTCTGTTTAGGTTTTGCTAAACCATCGCCCATGTTTTTCTTTACCTAAATAATAACAATTTCTAGAGTTAACACTCTGTCCAGGATTAGCCAAGCCCACAGTTAAGGTTTTACTTTTATATCAACAATATCAATTTTCTAGGGAGGCAAACTTTTTGTCTAGGATTAAGTTGTTGATTTTTATCTAACAACAATTAAGAAATATGGAAGTCAGTTTTTAAGGAATGACAATTTCCTGGGCTAACACTCTGTCCAGGATTGGCCAAGCCCACAGTTAAGGTTTTACTTTTAGATCAACAATAACAATTTTCTAGGGAGGCTACTTTTTTCTAACGTTAAGTTGTTAATTGTTTGCCTTAACGACAATTAAGGAATAGGGAGTTAAGTTTTAAAGGAATGACAATTCTCTTAGGGACTAATCTTCTGACCATGGTTAGCTAAGCCCCCATGCTAACGTTTTAACACTTTTACTTTTAGCTAAGTAATGCCAAATTTCTGCTTGTTATCCTTCTATCTAGTATTGGCAAAGTACCTCCACCCCCGTTTAGTTTTTAATTTAAGCTAAATAATAATTTAATAAACTTTGAGCATGACGAGTGAGAAGGAATTATTTAATAATAATAATAAACTAATTCTCACACACATACGTTTAATAATCAAACATATTTCAACGACAAAGTCGTCATCTTCAGTGATACATTAACTACAACTAAAATCTTATAACTGTTATCTTCGTGTATCACTGAAGACGTCGACTTTTCGTTGAAACGCGTTTGATTATTAAATTCGCGTATGTGTGTGTGAATTAGTGAATTGTTAATAATAATGTTAGAGCTAACTTTCTATCCAGAGTCCCTAAGGCCTCCCTACTATATAGTGACTCTACTAAGTCTGTTTTGCACTTTGTGTTTGATTACGAAACCCTAAATCATTTAAAACTAAATTTCAATGTAAGTAGCCTACATTCCGACAAAACACCCACTTAGAGATGAACACTAGTTAATGTCAATCGATAAAGGATTAAAAATAAAACTTTCGGTTTCCTAATGATCGAAAATACACGTTACCGAATACACGAGTTATAAACAAAGTGAATGTGTTAACAAAGAAGGACTCGGATACTATCATAATATTTTACTGTCATTTAGTAACTTACAAGACCGAACTTAATACCGCATTCTAATGATTTAGTCGCCGATAACAAAAAGAGACAAAAAAAGAACAAGAACAAAACAGAGCAGGTAGTCCACCGGTCCACCGGCCGAGTATCATCGGCCTAAAAAATAAATAAATAAATCAAGAGGAACATAAATTGAAAAGCTTTAAAACTGAACTTGTATATGTTAGCGACACGGGCTCGAACAAGGCGCCAGGCACCTAGTCACAGGCATGCTATAATTGAATTATTTTATCTTTTAGTATCTGTTGTTTCAGAAGGCAGAAAGCAGAAGGACCTACCTATGACGCTTTAACGTTTGCCGGCTTCGGCTTCCCACAAACCCAGACTAATTCTCACATTCTCAACTTCTTGTAGAATCCTTGTTTTTCCTGTTTTCGAATTCTTTTAACTATCACTTTATTATGTTTGTCCTTGTTTGAATTTTGTAATCTTTTTTATGTTCGGCTAGTAAATAGAAGTACGCAGGAAGTTATACAATAAGTTATTAGCAACCGTGTTATCGCCTTTCTCTGATTTTTAAATTCTGATTTTGCTATTCAAATCCAAATTAAAACAAAACAAAATAACTAACATCAAATTGTTATTGTTTTTGCATGTTTGTATGTGTTTTTTGTTTTTAGGAGGTTTATAACATTTACATACTTAAGTTAGTTTAGCATATTTTAAAATGCTGTTACACAACATTTTGCCATTACTTCAAAACAAAAAGTAATACTTTAAATTGGTGATTGTTTTTTACTTGTACGTATGCATTGTTTGTTTGTAAGTGGGGGAGGGAGGGGGGTACTCACGTCTTACAAATGCAAACAATATTATTTTACATGGTTTAAGAAGTTGTTGTTACTTTAAAACAAAATTTTATTCACTGCCAGACATATATCAAAATATTAATACCATACAATATAAAATAATCTTTTCTTGGTTTGAAAAAAAATAATATTTCTACCTAAAATAATCAATGCCTAAATCTATATTCAACAGCGAACAATAATACAAGTGGCTTAAATTGTTAACATTAAAAAATAGGGGCGTACAAATTTGTTATTTTAACATTTTACAATTTAATGTAAACGAATTTAGCTTAGCATGTTTTAAGATGTTATTACTTTAAAACAAAACGTATTACTGTAAATTGGATTTTATCATATTTTATTTATTCACCACTAGACATTGATATTAGCCACTAATATAAAATAATTTTTTCTTAGCTTAAAAAAAATCAATATTTTGACCTAAAATAATAAATACTTAAATCTTTATTCGGAATCGAACTAACAAATATAGGGGTCTGTTAGGTTTTCAGATGTTATTACTTTAAAACTGTAAATTGGATTATGTTTGTTTATATCTATTGCTCCTTTTTTAAAGGGATCGTAAATCTTTACTTTTTACAAATGTAAAACAATTTAACGTGCTTATTTTAAGATGTTGTTATTATTATAATATTATTTATCTACCACTTATAAGAAGAAACGTAATTCTGTAAATAGTCCTTGTTTTTAATGTTTGAATATGTGCGTAAATTAATTAACCTAAATTCATTATTAGCCTATGTTGTTAATATTTGTCTGTATTATTTTTATACAAATTTGAAAACAAAAATTAACATTTTTTTTTAAATCTGACTTTCGTATTACAATTATAACCTGAAGTACTTTTAGAATTAAATTTATTGCTTTTGTTTTGCGCAGTCGTTAATTTAACATAATAAAACACAAGTTAGTTCTTACGAATAGAACGCATTATTTTGCTGAAACTCGACAATGTCGCCATCTTCAGTGACGCACAATCAACAATTACCAATTTATAACTATTTAGAGAATTATGGTCGAACTTTTATTCTATAAATATTCATAGGAGCTAAATTTTAATTATCGTTTTTAGAGGAAAGCTAAGTAAAAAGTAGGCCTATATAATGCGATTTGCAAAACATTCTGAAACGTTTTTAGAGTATAATTCAAGGTCCGTAGAGGTTTTTTATTACTGAATATTTCCCAAATATCCAAATTTCTACTAAATTTAAAAAACTAATATGTCTTCTTTCATACTAAATGATACATTTTAAGAAGCTTTTGTCTAATTAGTGGGAGCCTATTTTTACAAAATACAGTAATTAGTTTTAACAACTTCGATATTTTATGATAGCTATACAACAACCTAGTCCTCAAACCACCAAATGAGTATAAAATCTATATAAAAGTGTATGCCATTGACATTTCGGGTTTTAAGAAACACTTAACCTAGTTGCTACACGTTTAAGATAAATTAAAACAAAACATATGATTTGATATAGAGTAGGCCAATCTCTTTCTTCGATCTATAAAAATAATATGTTACCTTCTATAATCTCTGCCCCGTCGTGTCCCATTACATCATTAATAAGTTAAGGCCAGTAGGTAAACTAAAAATTATTATCAAAGTCACATGAAATAGGCACTACAGAAACAACTACGTAACACAAGGAACACGTTTTGAGCTTATTTATAATAGCGGAGCAGCTTAAAAAAATGTAATAAATAACACAGCCAAAGGGTACTTTTTGAGAAGGTGTCATTTTAACCGAAAACAAAACGCGTTTTTTACATCAAATGGAAATTGTTTTTCCGTTTCCACAAATAAATTCACTTATTAAACAAAACTAGATATAGTATCGACACTGCCTTTTAACTTGTTTAATTTGTATTTAATAAGTATTTAAGTTAAAAAGAAGTCCTTGTTTTTTATATACATTATGCAAAACACATTATTTAGTATAAATAAGTTACACAGGTTGTTTGTTTTTTAAATGGGCCACCATTAGTATGGAACCACATATATTGAACATCTGTTACCAACTTGATTTTTCATGTGTGACAAATTTGTAGTTTTGTCACTTAGTACCTCTGTATTATGAGTTTGAAAAATAACAAAAACCGTATTTGTTGATATTAAAAAGTTATTTGTCTAAACAATGTTTTGTTTAGTGTTAAAATCGTTTTAATTGGTTCATAACGTGTCTAAAAGAAAATAGGTTCCGCTCAGTAAGGGTGTTTTTAAAACTGTATATCCCTCTAACTTTTAAAGGTTAGTCGTATCAAAAATCACCAAGAACAAACAAATTCTTTAACATAACTTGTAAAATCGAAAATCATCGAACATTATGGGAACCCATAAGAAATTCGAAAGTTGACCACCATATTGGAAAATGACGGATATTTACAAATATTTAAACTACATATTTTTTAATTTCTCAAAAATAAGGAAAGGTTCCCCATTTAAAGTTTGCTGTTAGATTTATAGTTTACAAGATACCAATGGCGACCTATTTAAAAAAGATACTGTATACGTACGGTACTTAAGTAAAAAAAACCTGTATACACTTAACTCAAAACAATAAACTTAAACCGTTTTAGAATCTGGTTTAGAATCTACACGAAATTATAAAATAATGTGTATTTGAAGGTGGGAATTCTCTGAAAAGCGTAACATTATTACACAATTTATATATTTAAAGAAAGATGCAAACAACCGATACGAGTCAATAAAGTAGTACAGAAAAATATTTTTGAAGATAGAGGATTTCCGAAATGAGTAAAATGAAGAAGTACGGAAAAGTATTTTGAAGGGTAAGGTTCTCCGAAATACTCAAAATTAAAAAAAATAGATCAATGTACTGAATGAAGATGGACTATATCCGAAACACTCTGTATAAAAGATAACCATTTTTTTAAAACATTTTTCCTGTGGGTAAAAAGTAATGGCAACCCCTCTGTCGGTCTTTGACAAGTGTATTGTCAGGAGCTATGATTTTTATACATATTTGTACATTTTTCACATTTTGTAGATTACGTTTAATAAAAACCTATTATTATTTCTAAATATGGATGTTCTCCGAAACAGGTTGCATAAAGAAGTACAGAAGTGATCTTTTGAAAATAAATGGGTGTTCTCTAATAAGCATTAAATATATAACCAAAGGGATACTCTGATATTTATGAAGACGGACGTTCTGCGAATCGAATCATTCTTATCCCTTGTCAATCACGGCTCATTTGAACTAACAAATGTAAGCGGTTACTTTAGTTTTTAAATCGGTTCTGCTACTAATTGTAACATAAATAACTAATGGAGTTTTTGGCTGTTCAAATATTGAACGATTCTTGAAAACAAGTTTAAAAAACTTAATTACCGGAAAGGGAACATCCGACTTAAGGGGGCGCTTACCCTGCCGCCATATTGAATCTGATTCCCATAAGAGCAATGCTACAGAATAAGTCATTTTTTTCCATTAATTCGTGGAATAAATTTAAAATTTTGGTTTCATTTTGAAGTACTATCATATGCGGATGTTGATTGCCGAATACATTTTCAAAATCCGTGTTATTGTTTTCATAAACGTATGATATAAATAGTAAAAAATAGTAAACTTTATTAATTTTTTACTCAGTTGCAAAAAAAGATATTGCAAAAATTCTTAGCAATCAACACCCACAATCTATTTTACTTTAAGAAAAAAAATACAGCTTTCGTTTTTTGCCAAAAACTACACAAAAATATGCTTAATAGTGAAGGTATGTTTTGGTTATTTAACATTGAAATTGGTACCCAACTTCGCCGTTTTGAATGTAGAGAGCCGAGCCTTAATGAGTTTTTTTAAAAATATGTCCATTTTTATCACATCAGACTTAAACTCAACTTTTTGAGTTGTTCAACGATTTTACTCCTTTACAACATTTCCTTGGTTTTAGGTTAAAAGATCCGCAGTTTTTGTAAACTAAATTTGTGTAGGCTATTCCTTTTTGTATTTGTCATCCAATTACGTACTGGGCACTGAATGTCTCTATTACTTAAGTCAATTGATTTCCTTCAATAACGAGTCCGACTTCGCCGTACATCATCACTGTTATTAAGGTAATACGTAATATCAAAGGGCATGGAATGTTTACCCATCTAATGGTGCAGAACTAGGGACGGCTCGTAGCTCAAAGTTCTGTCGTAAATCAAGAGTTGTCGCCACACCAGCTGGAGAAGAGGGGTCGATCCTTATCTTCTTGCAGACACATCAGAGAATACTGACGATTTCAACATCTACAACAATATTTCCTTTTTTCTTGTTCCTAAACATTTAAACGTTGAACGTTGGTAGTCGGGTTGAAGATGGAGGTAGACTAATAAACATAGAACATTCGAATGAATATTAATGACTAAATCCCCAGCGAGGTCGTGTGGAAGGAATGTTAGGGAATAACGGAGTAAACATAAACACCAGTAGCTTAGCGTTACTCTTGGCGTTCATTTGAAATACAGAAGTATTTGTCACCTACAGTTTTAGTTCTTAGGTCCATTATTTGGTGGTTTTGAGCGAGTATTGTGTCTTGTTCCACTTTATAATGCTAAAAACAATTTAAATTTTATATTTTAACAAAAATGTTTATTTAACTCAAACAGTGGTCCAGTAGAATACATAGGTTTTCTTAAAATCATAAATCAATTGTAATTTGGTATACATACTAAACAGGGCCAAACGTTGAAGCAATTAACTTTGACTGGGTGGCCATATAGGGTTAAACAAATTATATTTTGTACGCATTTTTCAAAAAACATCTAATCTAGAGCGTTGTATTTTTTAACATGGCTTCACTCCATGCTGGATTCGTTCACCCACCAACACGATGAAGCAAATACTAACTGTTTATAGCATACTCTGGTAGTTTCTCGGAAATTACAATTGAATAGGACAGAGGCACTTTGATCTGGGTAGAACGGTTGGGGTAGCGGTGACCTAGATCCTGACGAATACGCAGTAGGGTTAGATTTTTTGCGCGAATGACAGGATTTTTGTATACAATAGAGAGATGTGTTTTATTTTTCAAAAACGTAATAACCAATATAAATGTAATTATTTTCTAGATGCGCTTCCATTTTCTAAAGAAAAAACTGGCATACGAAACGTAACTATCTTACTGTTGGTAAATATGTCATTTTAAAATGGTTTTGTATATGTCCAAATTTGAAAAATGTCCAGCTTTAAGGTTTGACGTGATATCCCACTTGAATTGGATTGTCATGGAAATTTCCACGAAAGTTTACGTTTTTTGTGTAAAAATGGCCAAGTTGTACATTGTTTGATGTAGTTTATACAATTAGCAATTTATGGTGATACAAGTGTTATGTTTCTGATTATGAAGCAGTTAAATGATGGTAAATAAAAATTAAATTTTTTGTAGGGCTGCCATATTGAAACGTAACCAAATAATCCAAAACATTTATTGTACAAACTATAGAACTCTTTCTCCTACTCTCTTCGCTCACCAACCTTTGTCGCGACTAACGGTCAAGCAAATGCAAACAGTTTATTTTATACTCGGACAGAGGCACTTGTATCACGGTAAGGAAGTGGAGGCAGTGGTGACCTGGATCCTTAAGCATTCGAAATAGGGCCAGAGTTATTGCGCGAATTACAGATATTTTTTTTTATTTAGTAGAGAGAGGTTTACTTTTAAAAGATATTTGAAATCATGACAAATTCTACCTATCTTTACATTTAAAATGTATTCAAAAACCAACTCAGTCCCAAACATTTTGGTTTTGGAAAATTCCCACTGGAATTTAAAAAAAATGTCTCTTGCGTAATAGTCCGTTTTAGTAGAAACCAAATGTCTAAATTGATTCGTTTTCTGGCTAACGCCCCACGGGTTTGTTACATCCCAAATACATTAACAAATTTCGTGAAGATTATAATGCAGGCCTAATGTCCTACATAGTATTCAAGAATGGTAGTTTAGGTTACACATTCCAAAATAGCGGAAAATAGGGAAACCTCTTCTAGAAAAGCCATCTCTATCATATTAAATATTATATATAAGACTTATCGTCTACAATATTCTGTTTATTTCCGTACGTTCCAATTGACTGCCGTTTCGGATATTCAGCCATTATCAAATTTCTTCTCATGTTTCCCTACGTCATATAACACAAACGCTTACACATAGTTAAACACAAAAAACACTTACACGTCCGTATTATTTAAAAAATCCTGTTGTCTCATGAGTCATGACTACATGTATGATGTCCCGTTAAGTATACTGCAGCCACGAATGCGTTAAAAATCGTTGGATTCAAAATTTAGCTTTTCCTTCAAAACATGCTACTATCTATTTTAAAGTTTATGTAAATTTCGAATTGTTTCAACGCGGTTATAAACTTTCCCCTTTACGCCGATGTAGTATTTCGAACATACGGAAAAAACAGAATATTGTAGACGGTAAGTCTTATTACAGACTAATATTTGATATTCGGAATGGGGACTAGCAAATGTTATCTATAATATTATATCACCATAACCATTAAATGTTTTTAAAATGTTCCTTTTGGGTCGTAAGTGATGTTAAAGAATGCAATTTTCTGTTCCTCGTTACCAAATGGCGTGGAAAACTCCATGAAACCTAGCTATCTAGAAAATTCATAGGTTTAACTCAGATCCATTTAAACTATAAAAATATAAATTTAAATAAAATACAAATAATAGGCCTATGTAAAAATAGTAGAGTCCCGCTAATCCGGACATCCGGTTAATCAGGACGGGATTTAAAACAAAGATTGTACTATAATTATATTGTAGAGAGTGTTTGAAGTCCTCAGTTGACTGACCATGATTAGAAAATGGAGACGCGCGTCATGTTTTCCAAGAATTGATTCACTTCCTAGAACTGTTTTTATAAAGTCGTTTTTGTTTCCTTCGTTTTAATCGTCGGTTGATACCCACAAAATAAACTTATACCATATTAATCGCGTATTTTGTAGTTTTTACGTATCGTTCAGTGCGAGTGTTTGTGTAAATGGCAAACTAGACAGAAGAAAGTCACTGTGAGAACGGAGCAAAAACTCCAAGCTTTATTTAAACGTTGTAATTTTATTTTGTAGTCTCGTTCAAAATTGAACTTTTTTCCTTTTTTAAATTCTTAATTAACAGTGGTGTTAATCGATAAAATTTGAATTACATTTCGCAAAGTTTTTTTTTTCTCCATTAACAAGTTTGTTGTTTAAAACTTAGGACTACAAATAGGGTTGCATTAAAACTAAAATTACCCTGAATAAAAGTTGTATTTATGGGAAAAATCGATGTTTATAAATTTGCCCAACTCGTATTAAGTCGTTTTTGGGCAAATTCCTTTTTAATCAGGACTTTCTGTGATCCGGACACCGTCCGGTCCCATCCAGTCCGGATTAACGGGACTCTACTGTATATGAAAATATGCCTTAGCGAAGCCTTAGTATTCCCAGTTTATATGTATACATTATAAACAAACTTAAGTTATCAAAAGATAGGCCTACTAGAGATAAACGAAGCAGGTTCGAACTCTAGCCCAAATTGTCGACCTAGTAACTAGATTGTCAGTCACGCAAATTCTATATTGGCATTGTTCCCCTTTCAATTTCCCCTTTTATCCCTTTTAGTTTACATCAGTGATTGATTACACCGAGTAAAACTTAGTTAGACGTTAGACCATCCTCCCTCCCTATTCTTGTCTCTAAACTCTGAAGCTCAGAATCACTTTACAATTAAGATTGCATTCAATGAACGTAATCTATATACTGATATAAGAGTCTTTGTCCTGCATCAAAAACTGTTAAGATACAAATTGCGAAAATTAAATGTAAATTCTTATGGGAATCCACACTAAAAAAGGAATTTGCAAAATAATGAAAATTCGGATAAAAAAGCAGTTCGAATCAAAAGCTTAGTAACACGTGTTCATTACGATAGCAACCAACTTAACAAATTTAGATCAACAAACTAAAAGCAGACACAAACAAAAATAAACGAAAAATGCTTACTGTATTATAATACAATTCAATAGTTGTTACATTTTATAAATAAAACAGCCGATTTGGATAAAAAATTAACAGAATTTTAGGTTAGTCTTACAATGAACCAAAACACGTTTGTTTGCAACCAATTTGCCCAATTTAGAATCAGGTGATTTTTCTTCTTAACTAACAGTTTTTTTGGTTATGCAAAAGCAAGCAGGAGGCTTTTACTGTTTAATAAGTCAAAATCTGGAGTTACATATTATATTGTTTAATTTAGTTGGTAATATCAAAATTTATTTGAAATGTTAATTATTGATTATTTAAATATTAGTGGTGAAATTACAACGCATACCACAGTACAGAGTACACAATAACCTGTTTGCATTGGCTTTGCAATGGTCGCCACCGGAGTTGGTAGGCTAAATGAAGCGAGCAGGGGTGAAGCAAGTATTAGATTCTGTATACCATTCGATGCAGGAGTCATTACTTTTTTGGCTTAACACTTTGAAATTACTAATATTTAAGGTTTTTAATTAAATCAAACTA
>JAGFPH010001290.1:150079-172680 GCA_018207615.1 Philaenus spumarius
ATTGTTTAGTATGTGTACGGGACTACGGGTATTTTCTTTATTACAATATCACATTTTCAAATATTGGCTCCATTTGTAAAAAAAAAAAAAAAAACAATAGAAATATTGTAATTTTCTAAAAACGAAAACATCCTTATGAGCATTCTGGGATGAGATTGAAATAATTGTGTTTATTTTGAACGTAGTCAACAAATCTACTCTACTGCAGCGAAGCTTTCAGTGTGTAATTTGAGGCTCTTCTTCGACCTGGGCAAAACTCCGAGTGTACAGTGTGACTTTAATAATTTTGGTCCGAGTACAGTAAGTGAACTTATGGTGGCGCGGGTAGAAGCGGGGGGACGGAAAATGCTGGACTGAAAACATAATCACACACTTACCATTCCCCTATACTGTGATCACCATCCAACACACGAGTGCAAGAGACGTACAAAAGTAGGTCGACTAGTAGCGCCACAGCCGGCTTGAATCTTTGAAATATGCATTCAGGTTCTATTTATACATGAATAATCAGGGAAATAATTTTAAATTATTAAGAAGGTTTTACATTTTTTACGCTTGACGTTAAAACATGGAAATTATTGCTTGAAAACGTCCCAAATATTGAATCAAAAGTAATCAATGGATACAAACTAAACCTATTATTAAAAGGAGTTGATTTCTTTCAATTATGAGGTATAAGAAAAAAAACACATAGCCTTTTAAGACACAAGAAAAAACACAAGAACAATTTAAGAGATTTTACAACTTGAAAAATTGCTTCTGAAACACATTGGTACATTGGTCTTTTGTAGTGGCGGCCATCTTTTATCTCTATCCCGTAAGAGCAATGTTAAATTTAAAACCATCTATTTCATTTATTTTTTGTCATTAAATTGTTTGCAGTGTCTCATTTTAACCACAGTCATAATACGCATCCGTTTTGCGTTTTAAAATTTTTTTAAAATCTCTTTCGTTAGTCACAAATTATCATTTTGTAAGTACCTACTAAGTTTGAACTCTTTTCCTTACACAATAAAAAATTTGTAATTAAAAGTGAATCGCAAGCCAGATCTGCAATTTTACGAAGAATATTCTGGTATTTCTTCAGCACCCAATTACAAAAGATTGATTTATAAAATGGTTTTAAATGAGGCAATGTCAAAGCTCTCAGGTGCAAGAAATTGCACTGTTTGGATACGGTTGTAGGGTGAAGCTCTGGAGTCGCCGGTTGCTTTCTCTTTTACTTGGGCAGGCCCTTAAAGGGGATCAAACCAGTACTGTCCACACAATGTTAAATTTGACATTTTGATCTACCTTTTTCTCAGCAACCGTAATAGATAGACCTGAAATTTGTACCAGATATTCGTCACATTAATGAGTTTTTTATATCACGCTTTGTTTTAAAAATAAAAAATAAATCATGTAAAACGAAAGTTAAAAAAAGTAAATTGATTTTTTAAACCCATATCTAATGTTGTAAGACATATTGAAGAATATGTGGTAAAAATTTCAGTTCTGTATCTATTATGGTTGCTGAGAAAAAGGTATATAAAATTTAAAAACCGCAACTTTCGGGAAAACGTAAGTAAAGTTGGCCTACCTTGTTTTAGTAAAGTCTGGCTGCATATGATGGCAAACGTTTCTCGCGCAAAGCAAAACATTTATTATAAAAATATTTTCACGCATGTTTCTCGCCATATTTCAATCGCTTATTCAATATCAAATTAAACAGAAAAAAACTTAGAATAGTAATAAAACATTTTTTTAAATGCGAAAAAAACATGTTTTTACCAGCCCGACCACTTTAATTTATTTTTCGGAACCACACTATTTATAGGCCTATAACTAAGATAAGAAGTTTGAAGACTTGTTCTAGAAGCAAAGTTAAGAGAAAGTTCTAGAAAAAAATATTTACATTTTTAAATTGCTTATTTTTCCACCCGTTGTCCATTTTATGATTTATTTTTTCGCTTTTAAAAAAAAACAGGAGAACATTTTCTCACATCAACGGTTAGGCTGTTAGTTGATACGATTAAGAGTTAAATTAATGATGCAATAGGAGTTGGGACTAGTCTGGCATAGTTTTGTCAGTATGAGCCAAACAAACAGTACTGAAAATGTAATAGTTTTATATGTTTTATTTTTAGACAAATATACAAAGTAAAAGGAAGCCGAAAACTTTAGTTTTTAACACACAGATGTTCTATATGCCTTCCATTAAGTTTTAGACAACTCTCGTTGCGTTGTTGAAGATCTTTGAACATGTAAGTGAAAAGGGGTTGTTACATGTTTCTAACGTATCCAGTTATTTTTCACGAATCTCCACAACGGTAGTCGGTTGCTCATTTAGGATGAAGCTTTCCTTTATCATTTCTCACACATAAGCGTCACGTGGTGAAAGGTTGTGGGTGTAGGATGGGTATGAAAAGTATGTTAGCCGGGAAATCATGTGGTAGCCAAACTTTCTTTCTTGCTGCAGGTTTGTGATCAGATTGATAGCACGTCAAAACCTATTCAGATCTCTTGCAAAAGGTTGACGGATGCTCTCTCTCTGTAAGATACCTGGTTTACGGTAGCAGCACTCCCTTTATCGCCGTCAACGAAATACGGACCCAACATCCCTCTTCCTGATACGCCTGACCACTACGCTCTCACTATATATAGGTATGGCACGAAGGCCTCCTATACAAGTTGAGCGAGTCTCATGTACCGGAGGCTGCTGTACACTTGATCCGCTCTTACCTGTCAGGCAGATCCTTCAAGACATTCGTAGACGGCGAACCCTCCACTCTGCGGCCGATACTTGCTGGTGTTCCCCGAGGCAGTGTCCTGGGACCAGTACCGTATCTGGTATACACTAACGACTTTTCAACCATTCCGGGTGTGATACTCTCGCTGTATGCTGATGATGCGTTTCTACACTGTAGTAGCGCAAATACGGCTTACGCAACAAAGGCAATGCAGAAACAAAAACAATATTGTGACTTCTAAATTCAAGAAATCTTAGTGTTTACTTGTCGATAAACCCGTTTAGGAGTATACGACTTTCATCTGAAAACAAAGGACCCAGGAATCCTTACATTTTGTAGGAACCCAGGATTTATATAACATTGAGGCGCAATATACTACTCTTTCTTCTTCGTGTCGTTACATTTACAGGTCGGCTAGTTTGTTTTCTGTACGGGAATCCACCAAGGTTTTTAAACACGCTTCTCTAAGACGTATTACTGAGGTTAATTTTCAAAGATTTCCATTGAAGGCTTCTTGTCTTAGACTGCAGGATTTGTTAAAGAAGTCTACCGTGATTTTGATTCGTAGAGACCGTTTTTGGAATTCGTACACGACCCATGTGTTTTTGTGCGAGTCAAAACACTACCGTACGACGGAACTTGTCAACAACAGTTACAATTACGGCAGTACTTGGAGGCTGTTTATCAAATCGTTCTTGAAACTCTACAGCAGTTCACATTAAACTAGGAACATTGAAACGACTTTTTTCGTATGTTATTAAGGGCAACCACTTGAGTAGGCTGGCCTGTGATATTACATTGGCAAAGCGATCGAGTGCGGTATGTTAGTAGGTAAAAAAATTCTTTCGAATAATTTTACTGCTGTAAAGTGACTTGACTGAAACTCGTGTTTTTCGTCTTGTTAATAAGCAAATATGTGTAATAAAAATGTATAATTTACAATTCTCTTCACCTACAAATTATAATTTACATATTCATGAACGATTTCCTGTAAATTACAATAGATTATCTTCTAAATTAGATGAAACATAAGTTATATTGAAGAGGACTGTATGGGACTGTTTCGACCTGGTACTGCACACCCTGAAACACACAAACATTGTTGCATATAGGTTATATCATTTATTTTATTTGATGTGCTCGGAAACTTTTAAGCTTTTATTTTCTAAACTGTAACTTAACGTAAACGTTAGTAAGTAAATCTAATATTCTTTTAAAATAGTAAGTAATAATTATTTTATACTTGAAAGTTACTTAGTCAGAATTGCCAAATGAGTTGAGAAAACAGAA
The DNA here is from genome assembly GCA_018207615.1 of Philaenus spumarius. Lineage (NCBI taxonomy): Eukaryota > Metazoa > Arthropoda > Insecta > Hemiptera > Aphrophoridae > Philaenus > Philaenus spumarius. The sequence continues at coordinate 154,099 of JAGFPH010001290.1, forward strand.
ATTTCTTACGCTTGTATAAATAGTACTATTCTTACACTATTAAATCGGTTAGTATTATCAATAAATATCAAGAGCAAAGAAAACATTTTTGTAAAAACTTGTATCTTAGGGGGAAATTTAGGCCTATATATATGTATACGGTATGTATATGCATAGAGTTTGAAATGTCGTGGATACTTAATAAATCTCTAAGACTTAAATATAAAAAATCCCTTTGGACTTGTAAGTCTTTATATTAACTTTTTAAGCAAAGTTGGTAAAAATCATCATTTTTGACCATTGATTTTTACCATATTTCAGGTTTAAATTAAACGTTGTGGGTAACCAATCAACGCATAATTTAGTGTCCTTTAATTTATTAAAGAGTAAGATTTTCTGTGAAATCCTTACTTTAGGAGTTAAAAGCAAAACACTGAAAAACGTCCGAAATTTTCGGGATTTTTTGGACCCCTCCTTTGAAGCTCGAAGCGGGGAGTGGTGCAAACCTAGGATACTTCAATTTCATGTCAAATAAAGCGATCAAAAAGATTTCCAGCTTTCCAACATTTATTTCGAGAAGCGGCTTCAAAATGGTTTCATTTAACTGGCCTATTGACATACAGGCTCAGATAGATTTCGAAGTTCCTACTTACTACCACTTACTCCAAAGTTTCCATAAGCTAAACATTGAACCGATTTAATGCTCCCTTGCCCTAAGGCTTGCAGTTATATTTTGATAAAATTTAGAAAGGGAAAATGTCACTGAATGGATTTGATACTGTGCCTACTAAATTAGTTATAATACTTTACGTTCAACCACTATTTTTACCTCAACTTACTTTAAGTGTGGCAGTTATCATTAAATGTTTGATTTCAATCGAACATTTAATAAAAAAAGTCGTTTTTTATTTCGTTACGAACTAAATTGATAAAGTGCAACCAATAGTTTGAAAAACATTAATACAAGTAATAACATTCTCTACTAAATATGGAAAATATAAATAAACTTAACTTAAGGCTACTTTTTTACAATTCTTTTTCGGATTTTTGCCAACATTTATGTATAAAGATATAATGCACGAAGTTTCGAAAGTATACACCAACCCTTGTTATCAAGTGAAAAAGCTAAAGCTAACAAATATTTAAACTAAAAATTTACGTAAACCTAGAGGACTACGACAATAGACGTGGCCCGCCGATAACGATAATATGGGTTCTTATGGGACTATGTTTTTTGCACGACGGATGACTACGCCATCTTTTCATGTTTTTGGTGACGTAATATGCACTGAGTTCCGTTGGATGATAATATAATGCGCGATAAAATATATAACACGTGTTGTAGTGTATACGGAAATCAAAAGAACATGCCATTGTTAGTTAACTTAAGTTAGATGTATATATGACGTTATATTACACTAAAAATGTGTATACAAATTAGTATTTTAATACAAATATGTATAAAAATTAATATTGTCATAAAAATGTGTATACAAATAAATATAGTGATAGAAATTTTTATAAAAACTAATATTATAATAGAAATTCTCGTCTTATATACCCATAGTTCCAACTTGGGCTTATATGGGACTACATCTGAGATGAGTTGCTGACTTAAGTGGGGGTGGGGAGGGTGGGGGAGTAGGAGGGGGAGTAGTAGTTTAACGTAAAAATAAGAAAGAAACCTAAAAAGAAACTTAAAAACTAAATTTAAGGGTCGGCTCTAGCTGTCGGCCATGTTGGTTGACACTCCATAAGACCAATGTTAAATTAAAATCCAAATTTTTCCTTTATTTTTGATCGGATAATTATGAACGATATGCCATTTTAAAGCTATGGCCAATACGCATGCAAATGGCTTTTCCAAAATTAAAAAAAAACATTTTGTTTAATATTTATTAACAATTTAAAAAATTGATTTTTAATATTTTTTTATGTTTTCACTATTAATTATAGCGAAAAAGTACCAAGCCATTTGCATGAAGAATTTCGTCCCCAAGAGTTTGGTATTTTTTTTAAAACGCTATTTGAACAATTGCGGGTTTTAAATGGATTTAGGCTGAGCAATGTCCGTGTAACCTACCGCCACTATAGGGTGACTTTAAATATTTTTTTACGTTATAACTATTAATTATAGCGAAAAATTACCTAGCCATTCGGATGAAGAATTTTGTCCCCAAGAGTTTGGTATTTTTAAAAAAACGCTATTTGAACAATTGCGGGTTTTAAATGGATTTAGGATGAGCAATGTCCGCGTAACCTACCGCCGCTACGCTGGAGCCGCAGGTTGCTTTCTGTTTTACTAGAGCCGACCCTTAAACTGAATTAGAGAATTTGTGTGTTCGTTTATCTGCTTTGTGACATTGTTTTATCTCACAAAATGGCAAATGTCGGATCAAAAACTTCTAAAAATATGATTAATCCATAAATAGAAACTAATTATAATACCAGAATTGAAAGTATCATTTTGAATTTTAAATGCAATCGTACAATATCGTATCGCTGGGCTGTACTGTACATTAATACATTTATCGTTTTGAACAGTTTAGCCAGCTGATGCCATGATAGTTTAAAACCAAACTGTTCACACTTTCAATCAAGCCTAGCATACTTTTAAAAAGCCCAACTAAACAACTACCCGGACGACTATGTTTAACGCACATTAAACGTTTTATCGAAATTGGATAACAAGTTTATTTTATTTAAATCGTAATAAACACAGAATTGGTTGCATTGACCGAAATATGTGTAGCGTTCGTCACCACAGTGTTGCGCAGGCCTACAAATGACTATAAACCGCCAAAGAGAAGAGAAAATTAATATTAACGAGTCGTGCCTAGTTAGACGCCATAACCCACAACGACACATACAAAATAAGTAAAAGTACTTTAGAAAAGTCGTAAATCTAATGATAATACACGTAGGCCTACATCTCCAGCCCTTGTCCGGTCGGATTACAGGTTTACAGTCCTGTTATTTAAATTACGTTTATAGATTGCAGCACTGCCGAGAATATAATGAAGGGTCATTTCGAGGGACCAATTTAATGCGACAAAAATTACAGATTCTAATTTAAAGTTTAAAAAGCTCGACGACTTAAAAGGAAATGATTTATCAGGGACAGAATCTGTTGTCTGCGTGCATTAAGAACTGATTGTGCGGGCTCTAAAAGCTTGAATAATATAATTGTAAGTGATCCTTCTCACTTTCTTATCTAGGAACGCATAAAATTCCGAGGTCACTAACGTGTTAAATTATCAAATAAAACGGTTGTAATAAATGTTTATTCCGTTAAAGAGTTACGTAAACGTTAAAAAGAGCCTTACTACTGGAATTTTGAATGATCTTGTGGGGAAAAAATCATTTAGTTTTATTACACCGTCGAACTCGTCATTTAAACATATCTCTCTATTACATAAAACATTCGTAATTCACGCAAACATTCTTGCCCCACTGCATGCGTCAGGATCCAGGTAACCACTACCCCACCACACTACCCCCAATCCAAGTGTCTTTGTCACAATAAATCGTCATTTCCATGAAAATATGAGAGTAACAATAATATGTTCTCATTTGCTTCGCAGAGGGTCTCCTAAATTGTTTGGTCACCTTTCATTGGTAAGAGAAGCGAGCTGGGGACGGAGCCACTAGTAGTTAAAAAAATGTTTCTTCCACGTATTAAAGAATATTACAACAAATAAAATATATACTCTATGTATTTGAAATAATATAAACAGATGAAATGGTCACCTGATAATATAACAGAGTTGATTACTGCTGAAGAGGGGAAGTAAATGTTGTATCCTAACAATTAGTATTAATTAATTTACTTATTTCTATTCATCAAAAATAATACTCACTTAAGACAGTTCTTAAGTTCATTTAGTGCTTTCAACTTTGTAACGACCTCAGTATGAAGTGAGATTAGTGTTGTGTTTTGTGTATTATTTTGTCTAACATTTCAGATAAAGGCGAATGTCAGAACATAGGTGAATATCCGAACCACGGCAGTCGCGATTTTGGTTTCTAGCGTCTGCTACATGTAGCATTATCAGTCAACTGAGAGCCGGCCGAGTAGTTGTGCGGGCGTGTTTGTTTGCATTGCTTGAATTTTTATAATAGAAGGGCTACTAAATGACAGAGACTGTGATAATGATTCCATAATACATTCAATAGATTTGTTCCGTGGCCACCCCTTTTTGTGGGGCACTACTTCCCCGGATTACAAAAACCGGAACAAGAAACGTGACGCGTCGGCGAGCATAGCGTTGGAAATAAAACTCGATCTTCTTTGAATTGAGAAGAAAATGCGTTGCCTTGTTGGACAGTTTCAGAGACTGTTGAAAAAGAAGAGTGGTTCAGGAGCTGATGGAGTACGTAAAGTGGTTCGAATTCAAAAGCTTATTATTTTTTAAGGACAAAACCCACTAGCCAGAAATCTCAAAGTACACGCCGACTTTTCGCGCACACGTATTGCATCCCTGAATGTTGTGTTCTGTTTCTCAATTGGTTGGCCGTACGACACACAAGATACTCAAAATCTTCACTCGTCATCCGTAAAAAGTTTTTGAAACTACCGTCATATCTTATATCATAACACAATGAGGGTTGTAAGTCATAATCATCAGCATACAAGTTAATAACAAGTCACTCCCGCTGTACTTTTGCCTGACTGGTAGCGATGGCCGGACCCAAAACCTTCGTTTTCTTCTGTGAGCTGCCAAAAGTACTGTAATAGCTGCCGCTATCAACTGATACTTCCTCCTCGACATCTTCTATGAAACTACTCTTCTGCATTATTTTTGCTAAATATAACATGGGTCTGTTTTGGTAAAACTGATACATATAGATTTTGCTATATAACTTTTGCTACTTGTAACATTGCTAAATATAGCAAAAGTTATATAGCAGGTTTTAATACATAGTGTAAACGCCGCTTAAGAATTTCGCAGAAAAATGGTTTAAGCTCCTGATGACAACCTTTCCTAATCTGGAAACCATCCAGAAAATCTTTCTTACAATTCCAATTTCCAATGTTTCTGGAGAAAGATCTAGAGAATTCTAAAGAGGATAAATAACTAACTACGTACAGCACTTTCACAAGACCACCTAAATGACTTGGCCATATTGCATATAGAAAGTGAAACTTTGAAGAATATCAGCTATGACAAACTGATAGACAACTTTGCTGCTAAGAAAATAAGGAAGAAATTTGTTTAGTTCACGGACAGTGTTTATCTACATTGAACATTTTTCTTATAGGCCAGTCGGTAGAGGTAAATTTAGACCAAAAGTTCCAGTAATTTGCAATACGGCTGAATTTTTTTTATAAGTACATTCAAGTATGTAGATTAACATAAAAAAAGTTTGCCAGTCTATCAATTTCCCAAAGTCGAAAAAAATCGATTATCATTATTTTTTTCGATTATCCTTAATATTTTGAGCTGGGGTGAAGATAGAGGTAAATAAAAAATACCAACATATAGGGGAGGTATTTTTCAACAAAAAAGGTCATATGTATTTATTTCGTCCGAGTAATGGTTTGTCTGGAAAAAATTCGATAATGCAGGTATGTATTTTGCAGCAGGGGAAATCACTAAAAGGGGACAACTTATTCATATATGAAGCGTTGGCTCATTCTAAATTGGCCGAATTTTAATATATCGAATTGAAACTTGACATAGGAGTTAAAATATATATTTTAAACATTTATGCTGAGTCTCAGCTTGTTATCTTGAAAATTACTCCTTGTCTTCCGTTGAACTACATAGAATCCTAAGGGAGAAATTTTAATTAATATTCAGTTTTAGTAATAGGCTGTAATAATATAGTATTTTATAAGTCATAAAGTATCAAACAAAAGCCTAACAATTAGTAGATATAATATGTTCATAAGTGTTGTCAAAAATCTATTGGGAAAATCGTAATAACCAACCTTATTATTAACTAAATCTATAATAGCCCAGTCGGTATAGGTTACAACTACCAGTAATTTGCAATACGACTGATTTTTTTTATAAGTGCATTAAAGTATGTAGATTAACATAAAAAAAAGTTATATCAAGAGAAATTGATATGGGCTTCCAAGTATGTAAATCCGCCAATGCTCGCAAGAAAGTTTCCTACCTTATACATTTTTACGTGTGTCTATTATTATTATATAATACTTTGGAATTTGTTGGTACCCTTAAAGAATTACCAGAACGTCTGTTTGTTTGTCAGTTTGTCTTTCACATTCAATTTTCTCCGAAACATTTAAAGTCATCTCAATGAAATTTGACATAATTGTATTGGCATGCTAACCCGCATGTATTCCAATAATCAGAAAATGTTTTACTGTGAATGTTGGGGCTAAAGTTGAATTCCCTGAAAATAATTATATTGCTATACTGTCGTGTGGGTATCGTTTTAAAAACCTTTAATTCAAGGACATAAATGATATAATTTTAAGAATTTTTGTATATAAGCCTTTATTTTATCTTTATGATATTTATGAAAAAATTGCTAAAACCCTAAATCCCCCTCTACTTTCAAAATATAATTTATAGCAAAAGCTTTATAAAATAAACGGTACCAGAAACTGGCACATACTTTCTCACATGCATGTTTAAATTATTAAACATATTCACTGTGACTTCATAATTGCATTAAAGTAGGAGAGGGGATACATTAAATTAGGAGAGTAACTAATAAATATTATTATTATTAGCTAGAGAGAAAACTATTCGATCGATTTCGAACAAATTTGCACCAAACATGTCAATTAGGCTTGTGTAGATACACGAAAAAAGGATTTGAACAATTTTGAAAAACAACCCCCTTTTTTCCAAAAACCTCCAAAACTTAATTATTATTATTAGCTAAACGAGAATTTTTAGAAAGATGTGTTTTTTTGCATATGGTAGGGGTACTTTAAGGGTTATAAATAAGCCAAATTTGATCAAAATCGTTATAGCCGTTTTTTTATAAAAAACAACTGATTTTTGGGGAGTCTTTCTAAATTGTTCAAACATTTTTTTCGTGCAAATTTGTTCGAAATTGTGATCTAATAGTTTTCTCTCCAAGTTTGTATGCATACAGACAGACAGACGGACATACAGACAGTCATATAGAGATACAGACAGACATTTTGTAAAAACCACTTTTTTGGACTCAGAGAGTCCCAAAACGGATATTTCCACAAAAATCTCAACATCGATTTTTTTTTTTTTTTTAGATCACTAGACAGTACTTTCTCTATACTACCTATAGTATAGTGAGAAAGTAAAACTATAGAGGATTTAAAATGTTGTGAACAAAATTTGTTTTTCTCATGCTCTTCACGGTCGTACTGTGTTGCAAGCCTTCACCTCCTATTATTGTTCGACATTCACCAATGTAATGTAAAATTTCTATAGCTAAACTTGGTCAAACAGGTGGCGGTAGAATTTCCCTCGTACTCAAGTCAAATTCACACTTCTACGGAAGATCACTCTTGAACTAAGTGCGAGCAAGCAATTTCGATGAGTTTCAAATTCTATATCGATAGCGTTAAAAACAGCCCGGATAATCGTTTAGAAAAAGTTATGATAGCCACAGACTAGATTTTGCGTGAAATCAGTATCCACGATATCTATCAAAAAGTATCAAACTTTTCGGATTGGAACTTCTCGCTTTTCTATAAACTGAACTTGAAAAGCTATTGTGTTGAATTAAGCAAAACGAGTCCTTTTAATTGTGATCAAACTTGTCGTGAGTCATCCTGAAGTACTCAAAAAACTTAAGGTCATCTTTTCAAGGTCCGAGAACAAAGTGTGAAATTCACCACAAATCAATCTTTTTCTGTTAATGTTATGAATCCAAAACCTCCTTTTTCTTATTTTAACATTCTCCTCTTCTTCTATCAAAAACGCACTCACTACAGCAATTTCCTCCTCCACATCCATTTTCAACCGATCCTCTCCAAAACTGACTTCTGTTTTGGCGGAAGGCGGATGGAGGACAGTGTGGAACGTCTGAACGCCCGATTCAGTGCGCGCACCCCCTCTAAAAAATGCCGTGACGGCCGTGACGACCGTACCGACCGTACCGACGCAGTGGGCGCGTAGCTATAATCGACGGATACACAGACTGACTTCGAGGTTTAAATAACAGGATTTTTTGTACCCAACCCTTAAATATACAAAAAAAATTATTATAAATGCAAACCAAACAAATATATATTAGTAAATTAAAATTATTAAAGAAGGTCTGTTGGACATCAATTATACTAAGTACGGCTGGATTAACAGAAGCAGAAAAAAAAAATCAGAACATAATTCTTCCTTTTGGCGTAGATTTTGTCTCTTCTTTTCGTAAGAAATAAGTATATTCTTTGATTATTCTCAAAAGATTTTTATTTTAACTTAACCATGTTTTCCAATCGATTTTATTGCCCACACAAACACGAATTTTTCCTTTTTTGAAAATTTCACTACCTTCATCTACTGTGACTGGATTTATGAAAGAACTTAATAAATTAACCGAATAAAGAAAAACCTCAACAACGCGTTCTTTAATGACGTAAACAACCGTTCTGGAAGGAAAAATTTCGGCGTAAAATATGTTTAAGTTTACTCTTATGTCTACAAATATCAATACTAAAACAATCGAATAACTATCGGTAACCCAAACCCTTTATTCAACTAATCGATACAAAGATCGACATCTCAAAAAAAAAAAAAGAAACTTAAACAACAATAACTGAAGGCTGAACAAGATCTCAACGGTTCCAGGCAAAGACATGGGTTTTAGAATACGTTTTTTTAATGACCCACACTTTGACACCTAGCTTGATCAAGGCATTCCAGAAGCAGCCCCTAGCTATTGTTTTAAACAGGTAGAATAGATATCTGTGGTCCCAAGATCTAACTGATACGGCTCCTACCTAAAGGTCTACTAATTGCCTTGCTTTATAACATCGTCTGCATTTACAAAGAATGTGGACAATGCTAACAGCATCTCTGTTTGGGGCCATCCTCGTTCGATCTTGATCCGCATTCATATCTAAATGTGATATGTTTATCGTAGCCACCGCCGAGTATAATAACAGTCAGCTACGAAGGTATGTTCTCTGTCTACGTATTAAGGCTTTGCCACACCTACACAATATTGTATAATTTTAACTTTTGTTTATTGCTATGTTTTCAAATATACGGAGAAAATATTACCTCAAAAGTCTCCCTGAAGATATTAATGAAAGCCGAAGTTTTTATACCTGTCTAAGACCAAATAAAATACTTTTATAAATTACTTCTGCATGCCCGTCCGTGTGTATGTGAAAACGATAACCTAAAAACGGAAATGGTTGATATTTGGTATATGTTCAAACACCAGAGCTAGTTAGATTTTAGTCAACTTTTGGACCAAATACGACAACCGAAGGAGGTATTTTTGAACTTGAGAAAGTCGAAGTTATTTTTGATCTTATAATTATCATTTACTGCCTTTGATAAAAGAACCGGCGAATGCAAAGAACGAATTTCACTTTTTCAATTTTCAAATAAAATAACAGGCACTTTTTCATAAAGCCATTTGATATGGGAAAAACAGGAAAGTTAATGAATTTAGAAAAAAAAAATAAAAGGCCGTCATTCACGAGTTTTCAAAGCGAGTTGATCAGTTTGAGATAAAAATGGACTGCAATAATATACGCGCCGCGCTCTTTCTCTCTCTTTCCCTGTAAGTAGGTTTGAGTGTTGAATTTAATTGTTGCACCTTTTTCGTAAATATAAATGACTAAGTCCATTATAACAACTATCCATACACTTATGAGTGTTATGAGAAAATTTCTTTAAAAGTATGTTCGTATAATATATTACTTGTAAATAATAATTGTGTTAATACAATAAAACGGTGGTATTACTGGGAAAGCGTCCGAGGTGAAACAGTTGTAACCTCCAACACAGTTTCACAGGTGGCAATCTAATTACTGGCGTTCGGCTTTTGTGAGCTTATCTTCATTTGTCTAACTCGTTTAAATTAAAGTCGTCAAGAAAAAAATAACAGTTACTATAATATTATTATTTCATTGTTTCATCGTCTGAAATCAAACTAGACAGGATTCAAACCGTGGACTTTGAACTACAGATTAAGGCAATCTCAGCTGCAAGGGTTTTAAATATACAATCTAGAAACAGATATCTAAATCGTTAAACATGAACTTTGATATAAAAATTCATTATTTTTGAAAAGGGAATTCTTTCCTCTCATCAAATGCGATGTTTATGGGCAAATGGCAGTACCAAATAAATATGAATCCTTATTTTGTGTGGTATGCATCAATATTAAAATTTTTATAAAATTGTAAAAAGTGAAATCACAAAAGGTAAATTAAAAAATGTTCGGTTCTTAGTAAATTAAATCGAAATTTGTTTAAATATTGAATAGAAAGTTAGTTACTAGTATTTTAAAATAAAATGTCCAATTCATTATTTATTTTGTTAATATGAATTTAAATTTCTCTCTATTGTATAAAATAAAATGCCTGTCACTCAGCAAAAAAACTCTACTGAACATCATCAGGATCCAGGCCACCGATACTCCCATATCTAGATCCGAGAACTGCAATTTCCGTGAGAATATCAGAATATCGCAGCGGGGGTGTGAGGAGGGGGAGTTTTGTGTGTTTTCCACTGTCAACTGTCTTATTAAAATAACCTAAAAGCCTGGTTACACAGTGCGAGCTAGCGTCCGAGCCGGCCTAGTCAGTTGCTGCAGTGCAGCTACTCGCATCGTGTGACCACATCATACGAGTCATGTACGAGTCGGTCAGTAACTCGCATCCGAGTTACTACAACATTTTTTCTTTTTCTCTCCTCTCGCCTTCCCCCACCACTCCACAAGCAGCCGCTCGCATGCGACTCGGACGTCAACTTGCACGGTATTGCGAAATGACAGTAGATCGTAAGCCCGGGACCTTAAATTTAAAATTAAAAGTATTTAGACTTGTGTATGTGTCACTCTGATCATTGCTTCATATTCTTGGGGATCTTCACTATATAGTTCTTTAAATATTCCTGACCCAAATAGTTATGTTTTTTTTTTTTTTTTACAGCACTAAGTATTTCAGCCCAAAGTATTTTTGTAACCGCTTTTATTACGGTATGAACTGTGATCAGTCTTGTATTTTGCGACAACATTGCACGAGGCCGCTACTGAAATGATGCGAGTACAAATGTGCAGTAGCTGTCTATTTTTACGCCAGTAGCTCGCACTTGTGTGACCAGGCGAGGCGAGTCGAGCTATTGGCATGCGAGTACACAGGTGCAGTAGGTGTCCACTGTCAGGTCAGCAACTCGTATCGCGTAACCAGGACTTAAGGCTCATTTAAATATGGAAGTTTTCGTTTTTTGGAAATAGGGTTTTTTCTCTTATTTTTTGAAATATAAAATCTGTTTTTGACCATTAAAATTGCAACTTAAGGGTCTGCTGTAGTGGTGGCCATCTTGGATTTTTATCCCATAAGAGCAATGTTAAATTTCAAACCATTTATTTCGTTTATTTTTTATCATAAAATTGTTTGCAAGGTATCATTTTAAGCACAGTCACAATACGCATCCGTTTTGCAATCTGTTTTTTTTAATGCTTTTGATTTGTTATGTAATTGACATTTTGTAAGTACAAAGTTTGAATTTTTTTCCTAACACAATAAAAAATTAACAATGAAAAATAACATGCAAGCCGGAACCGAAATTTTATAAAGAATATTCAGTTTTTTTTCAACACTCAATTACAAAAGATGGACTTATAAAATGGTTTGAAATGAGGCAATGTCAAAGCGTTCAGCTGCAAGAAATTGCACTGTTTAGATAGGGATATAGTGAGAAGCGCTTTCGTTTCCGGTTGCTTTCTCGTTTACTGGAGCTTAACACTACATATTTAAAAGTAACCGCCTAGGTCGCGTTTAAAAGAAAATTTGTATATTTAATTTAATTTTCACAAATCGAGTAACTTCCAAAAAATAGAATGCGTAATGTCATTCATTGTCTGTTGTTACTATCAATTAAATGTTATTTAAACAACATGAAAACGTCTGAATTATTTCTAGATAAAAAATGTGCAAGCTTATTAGCTGAACATTATTGTTATGGAAAATATATACAAATTGCGGGAGGTGTGGCATAGCCTAAGCAACAAACGTCCTACAGAATAGGTACATTTAAAGAGTATTCGGCGCCATACCCATTGCGCCTTGTGGTTTTGCTTCCGTATACGGTTTCATGAAGGACCTTCTCTTTCTTTTCTTTTTTTTTCTCGAACGAACCCGTCCTTTGTCTGGCGACAAGCGGTTCCTTTTGCCAAGGACTCCGCACAATGGGTCATCTGGGGTTACCACAAACAGATTACCCACCGACAAAGCGAGCGCATGTAATGTTCAATGGGTTTTAAATAATACAATTATTTGTTCAGAAGTGCCTCAATGTCTTGTTGAAAGCCGCGAGTGATCGGCTAAGGCGGTTACTAAGGCGGTTGGTAAGGCGGTTAGTGTGCAGTGTCAGAACGTTTGATTTAATTACGGCTTTGTAACGAGATTAGGAATTCATGTCTGCTAAGGGCAAGTTAAAGCTAGGTTAAAACGTTGTAAAGGGGTCTCGAAATTCATCGACATTGTTGACATTTTGAAGTTAATCGCATTTCGTCAAACAGAGTGAATTTAAAAAATTAAATCGCTTTTTACTGTTGAGCTAAGATGCGTTTGAATAATTGCGTCTTATGGTCTAAAGACATTTATAATAGGCCTATATACGAGCACTGTTGTTTATCACTTTTTTTGCTTGACGTCTTTCCTTAATGCCAGTTAGACTAATAAAATGCAGACGGAGGACAGCAGCTTAGGGCAGGTAAATCGATCGCCAGTAACTACGTTGGAACCTCCTCTACCTGTGGTTTGTATTTCAATTATAGCGTTTAACATCAACGACATGAAATTCATGAAACCCTGGCACTCACTGTCTAAATTCAAACGTGGCCTCAAGTCTTAAAGGAAAACACTAAACTTACAAATAACGTTAAAGAAAGTATGGGATTGTAAATAAAATAGTTTAAAAAAAAGTGTTATTTGTGAAGAAAAACACTGATGGAAGATGTTCAGTGTTGGTACAGTAATCAGTGTTGGTTCGGTAATCAGTGCAGGTACGGCAGTCGTAGGTTTATTTGTTTAAGTAAATGTAAAATTCATGAAATGGTTTACTATGAATGAAAGTGTACAATTTTAATATACTGTTAAATCTATCTACAAGTGATCAATATTATTTTGCGAACATTCCAAAATATACAACTGTCTTCCATCATACGTCTAGGTGGTCAGTAAGAGGATGGATGTTGTGGTAACATGAGCGCTCTGACAGTGTTGTTATTTTGATATTCGTTACCATAGCAACTATTTTAGCACAATTTGTAGTTTTATTTCTGCCAGTCCAATTAGACCTTCAGGACATTTCACATATTACGCCTACAGACGGATCAGCAGGTACGGTCCGGAATATATTTACTTTGCTTTCAAAGAAACTAAAAACAATTTTTCTGTATGGAAAGCAAAACTTTTTACCATTTCATTTGTTTTCCTATAAATGTATATTTTTGTAGGTTTGTACGCTATATTTCTGAAAGTTTTAAATAAACTATGCATATTGTATAAACCCCTTTCCGATAGAAATACCTCTCTTTCAGCCTCAGTACTTAGCTCCGTTCAAAGAACATTAAAAACCATGAACATTTCCCCTCTACAAAACTCCATTGACAATTTAAATTACACTGTTTGAAAACTTCAATAAAAAAGTATGATAATTCCTTCAATAGAACCTCGTAGGCCGTGAAGAGACTTTATATACTCGTACTACATTCAATGCTGTAAAGGTAGAGAGATTTTGTGGCAGGGTGAGGGAGGAGTTTTGTATGTTCTTGTCCGTAGTATATTTTATGCGATTGTATTACGCTTCCAAATATAATTATTTAACGAGGAAGGAAATGCGTTACGCACTAAGTGTGGTGCTATCCTCGACTCGGTCTGAGGGATACCCACTAAAACCCACCTATCTTTCTTGAGCTTAAGGTGTTCCAAGGGATCACAAAAACACGACTTCTTGGCCAACCAGGATTATTCATTTTCCCTCGTATTATATCTTCAAATATTGCACTTATGTGCTATTTTGTGTCTTTCTCCTTGCTAAGCGTTACTTCGTAGTCGTTCCTCCTTAAGGCTCGACAGACCCAGCCACCATCTTGAATTGCAGCTCCCATAAGAGCAAAGTTAAACGCATAACAAGTAGCAAGATTACTGGAGTAATAATGATTAGTAAATTATTCTATATGTGCCATTTTACAGCTTAGGACAGTCCGAATGTGGATAGCATTTAAATTTGTTCTTTGACTTAAATCAAGTATGCAATTATTTTTCTTACGTGGTGAAATATAAACAAATTAAAAAATCTCACCACGTTCGAAGTTTAATATTATCTTTCAAATTAATGTACGAGAGAAAGCTGTTTTTAATAACATATACTTACATACATTGTCACTCATGAGCATTTCAGTACCTTAACAGTCAGGGTTACAGTACGATTTTTTTTAACCGTGCCCTCGGCCAAATTGTACTAACCTGAATGATAACGTTAGAAATCGCTCTTGTCTACTCTAGTTTTCTCCACGAAAACTGAGCAGAGCGGCGTGAAACAGCGAAAACCGAGCTTCAATAACACTGACATTTAATACACTTAGCAGCGATGTAAAATTATGAAACTTTCACGGATACGCAGATAAGAACCATACGATTCGTATGATGTAAAAGAAAATCCATTACAAAACCTATTTCATATTTAAAAAATCAATATTAAAACAATGTAGTTTAATAATGACATGAAATTTTCACACCGCTGGAAAGTTTTTTGTTTGTTGGTCAGAGACAAAGTGTTCGCGAGAAAGTTTTAGATAAAGGTCCAAATTAAATATTTTATTTCAAACATTTTTTCGTTTGACTTACGGTTTGCTCGGTACGGATGTCTGGAGTTAGATTCCGGTGAAAACTTCCTGCCTGGGGGGAAGTAGGCCTACTTGGTGTCTGGCATTTACCTTAACCACACCACAGTATTATTATTCGAATACTCGAACAAGAGACAAGTAGTCTATGACTCATTCAAGTAGTTTTTATTTCAATAATTTTATTCGAATAATTATTCAATCAGTTTTGTTTATTCGAAGTTTGTGGAACTGCCTTTACAATCCCTCCCCGCTACACCGCTAGCCCACCGAGCGCTAGCCGAGCCGAGGGCACGGTTAAAAAAATCGTACTGTACGTCTGTAACCCTCTATAGTCCATTCGTTTCCGCGTGGCACCTAAGAAATTAGCAGACCCTCGCTCTCGTACGCGCACTCACGAGCGCCCGGTCCCCACACACTTGACCCGTGCGGCTCTGGTATACAGCTTCATGATACAGTTACAAATTATGACACATTTACATTGAATGATAATTCAAATTAAAATATGATTTTCGTAATCTTCGTTAAATTTCGAGAAAAAAGAGTCCACTCATATAGTTACAGTTAACGGTGTAGCGCCGAGGAAGTGTATTTGTATTTTAATACAACACATATTGCAGTATTAAAATACTAGTTTTATTTAAATTTGAGAATGACACTTTAATATTATATAGATTCGGTCACCAATGAAGCAAACTTATTAATGATAACATTGCAACTAATGTTAAATAAGTACAAGATATCAAATATTTGCAATATCTTCCGAGGTTTTATTCTTTAATAACTTAAAGTAATATATAAAAAAAACACGATTATTATTAGATAAAAACAATTACAACAAAAATATATACTTAATACGTGGGTTTTTAAAATAAGTTTATTAGAATGCTATATATACAATACAATAAAGCTTGTCTTATGCACAAACATATGAAACCATTCTAATAAAAAAGCGTTGATCTCCTCTATTAAAAAAATCTAATGTATATAATCTACTAGCTGGCCTGACCCGGCTTTGCACGGATAGACAAATCAAAGTTAAATGTATATTAACAAAAATATATTATATCAATAAATATATTACACTATGTATTTCTTACTGTAACTTGACTTAGTAACTTTGACTCCCCCCCCAAACCTCCCCTAAAATTTCGATTTTTTTAAACTCTTTCTTAGCGAGCACTCTAGGGCCCTAGAGGAAGCTACATAATAAATTTCATGCCAATCCGTTCGGTGTTTCTTTTTAGTAACTTTGACCCCCCCAAACCCCCCTAAAAAGTCGAATAGGTGAAAACCTTTATTAGCCAGCACCTACGGCCCTAGAGGAAGCTACATATCAAATTTCATTCCAATCCGTTCGATGGTTTTTTGTAGTAACTTTGACCCCCCAAACCTCCCCTAAAATTTCGAATTTTTTGAAAAACTTTCTCGGCGAGGACCTATGCCCCTGGGGGAAGCTACATACCAAAATTCATTCCAATCCATTCGATGGTTTTAGAGAAATCGTGATTTTGTAACTTTGACCCCCCCCAAAGCCCCCTAAAATTTCGAATTTTTTAAACCCTTTCCTAGCGAGCATCTATGGCCTTAGAGGAAGCTACATACCAAATTTCATTCCAATCCGTTCGGTAGGTTTTGAAAAGTCGTGATTTAGTAACTTTGACCCCCCAAAACCCCCCTAAAATTTCGAATTTTCGGAAACCCTTTCTTAGTGCGCGTCTAGAGCCTATAAAGAGTATTATTGCCAAATTTCATGTTTGAAGTAGCAATTACACACTGAGTTATCTACCTGCCGGGTGGGACGGACGAGGGAAACTGCATTGATGTGCTTGTGTGTGTAAGGGTCTTATAATCTCTTAGGTGGCACGCGGAAACGAATGGACTATAGTTTCCGCCTTTATGAAGCTGGTCTATATTTGCTAGCGGAAGAATGAAACGCACACAAACTCAATGCTACTAGTGTACTGCTCTGCCACTTGAAGAGCTGCGGTCAACTCAGAAATATTTGTTCACTCCTGCCGAGGGGATGCCGAGCCTTAAACTTTATTACCTCTACTACATAATACTCTACCAACTTCCACTTCTCTTCGCTTGCCAATATGGTGGAGATCGTTTTTTTACAAATCCCTTCTCTAGAACTGTGGTCTTTATTTCTTACATTCAAAGAGCGTTTGATGGGTGCCGTTTATACCAGCTCCATAGGTAATGAAACTAATAATTACGAACTTTTTTAATATATGGAGGTAGTTCCTAAAGCAACAGTGACCTGTGCCTCACATTTAGGCTTGCGAGAGGTAGTAGGTTACATCATCCCGATCCCTGCCCAACTAGTTCTTCAAGTGGCATATGAGACAACGAGCCCACCTTCCCCTCATATCATTGGCCCATTTCTCTTGCCACCTCTGTGAGAGTCGAACTCTTGTTACCTTTTTTATTATCCAAACTACTTCCATTCTTGTATTATGTTATTCCTGTATCGCCTTAATTTCAACCTACATCTCCATTCCTTTCTGTGCAAGCAGTTGGATTTGTGGCATTCCCCCCAGGACTAATGCTGCGATTTTCTGGCACTCTGCGAAAGGCTAACACTCTTAGCAACTTATCTCTGCACTTAATCCAACTTCTTGGAGTATGGCTAGGCATCCAATCCACTATGTCGGGGCAGCATATATAATTTTAGACAGAACCACGAAATATCAATCGTCTTTTCTTCTCCCTTGCGCCATCCACATTATTTGGTAACAAGCCCAGACAATGTTCCTCCGGTTTTCATGGCTTTTAAGGAAAACTTTTCCACGCGATGCTTGTCAATTTCGACTCACTGGTATGTCTTAAATAAACAGGAAATAATATATATATGTATGAAATTGTTCGTATTGCAAAGTTACTTTTTCCATTATCATTCCTGGTTTGCTTAGGTGTATTGATTGATTCCTCCACATTAAATAAAAAATAAAATTTAAAAAAAAAAAACATGTACGGAATAAAATTAGTTACAACAAAGAATAAACTTGAGATCCAGTAAATAAACCTCAAAATATAACGTCAAATCAAAATAAAACTTAAAATTCTGGACACCTTTTATTCTTTAATCGATCCTATTGGGATCAATCCCACATAAAAGTCAGTGAGTCGCGTCGGCACGAATCGACTAAACAATTAAACTTTTACTTACTGGCATCATTATTTAATTATAAGTCTCAATATAGGCTAAGTGAAACGAAATAAAATGAATTAAGCTAAAAATGTTCAAGCAACTTTGGACATGTACCCAGGTAGTGTCATGCTAAAAAATAATACTCTAAAATCTGTAGAATTAACAGACTTCAAAAGTTTTCTAATAACGTTGCCAAGTCTATGGTAAGAGCGGAAAGTAAGTCTAATTGAATATGTCAGGTCAAAAAGTGCCTATGTAAGATCCCGGTAGTTTTCGGAAAAACATAAAAAACTTGTTAGATTTGTTAACCCTTTGGCTCCCGACGTCCGATTTTTCGGACGTTGTTAGTATGTTCGTTGAATCCCGTCGTCCGAAAATTTTGACGTTTAGAAAAAATCATATAAAATACAAATCATCAGTGAATCTATGTTTATTACATATCAATGGAATCG
>JAGFPH010001290.1:203356-219102 GCA_018207615.1 Philaenus spumarius
TTTAATAAATTTAAAGTGCCTATAAAGTAAGGTGGCTAAATTTAATAAGTTGGACTCGGAACTAAGTTTAAAATAAATTGTTTCATTATTATTCATTCTGTGATACTTTTAGCATTGCAAAAACTATATAACGAAATATTATTAATTTATACAAGTAGGCCTAATAATAAATTTAAATTTACGATAAATATTTATCACAAATGAGTTTTTATTAGAAAACCAACACCTATTACAAATTTTATAAGTTGTAAAAAAGTAATAATATAATGAATAAGAAATTAGTTTCATAATTGATGATCGAACCAATGTTGAAAACAAATAAATAGGAAAACTAAAAGTTTTACGGAATTAAATTCATTTAAAACATAAAGAATAGAAAAACTACAAGCAGGTCAAGCAGAAATTAGAATAATGATTATAATATGTACGCAATATCGTTAATTTCAACACGTACATGGTACATATAGAGAAATTCGTATTTCAAATACAATAAGTCATCTGAGGTTCAACCGGTTAGGTCAAACCTTTCCAAAATTTTCACCTAATTGAGCTAATCAAAAAGATGGATTTTAATTTGTATGGTATAGACTACTTTCTTAATAACATTTGTTGCAGATCGTATGGATTGCATCGACGAGAACTTGTGACGTCACTACAACGAGGTCAATCTAAACGCTGTATTGTGGTAATGAAGCTTTTTAGTGTTTACAGTATTTCAACTCAAAACTATTAATCTAATTCAAAAATATGTTTCAAATGTAATAATGTCTAAATATAGTTAACCATTGGTTGATACAATGTTAGTATAATAGATACAAAATATAATTATACTAGTTGTGTAGGCCTACCCGTGCTCGGTGCTTCGCCACAGTAAAAACTTTTGAATATTTTTATCAGGTCTTATATAAGACTAACTGTATCGTAAAGTATTTATGTGTGAATATTGCCACAAATAAACATGTATATTGCTTACACACGTTTTCATTATGTTCTGTACAGTCACGCCAAAACCGCATTATTATAGTTAAAAACATTTTAAAATTTGGTAATATTGTAATAATAAACTTATTGTTAGTAAATATTTTATCACTGAACAAAACAGAAAGTTTAAAAACGTGACCACTTCATACAGGTTTAATAACTACTTTATAAATGTTACATTTGTTGTTTACTGTAAAGAAGTCAAAACCTTGATCAGCTGTCTAATTAATAAAAGCAGGTAGTGAGATTTCACTAATAATAAATCAGCTGTTAATTGTAAATACAAAATGTCTTTAAAACTTTCCACAACGGTTTGAAGGAACTTACATTTTGAATTATTTAACACATTTAAGGTAATACAATGACACATTTAACATATTTGTGGGGTATATCATATTTAAACAAACAAATATCATTTGGGGAACGATACTAACTTAGCCCAAAGTATCCTTTGAAGCAATCGGAAATTTTGAGCGTCCCAAAAAATGGAGGATTTTGGGGGCAACTAAAAATTTTTAAATAGGAAGTATGGTCATGTGATACCTCATTTTAAAGGTCTATTTAAGACTAGGAAAACTATATAAAGAAAATAAAAATCGGATCACCCAAAAAAAAATGGCGGCCTTAAACGTGTTGAAATAAATCGACATAAAGTTGCTAATATCTCAAAAAGAAAGTTTTTAGAAAAAATTTAAAGAGACGAAAAATTTTTATTTCAAAATGCTTGACCTAAAAAATTGCTTTCAAATCGATTTCGTAAATTTTATTTTTTACAAAATTTTCTAAGATGTAGGAGTCGACTTAAAATTTACGAAATCGATTTAAAAGCAATGATTTGGGTCAAGCACTTTGAAATAAAAATGTTTTGTCTTTTGAATTTTTTTCTAAAAACTCTTCCTTTCCGAGATATTAGCAACTTTATGGCGATTTATTTCAACACGTTTAGGGCCGCCATTTTGTTTTGGGTGGTCCGATTTTTATTTTCTATATGTCATTTTCCTAGTCTTAAATAGGCCTTAAAAATGAGGTATCACATGACCATACTTCCCATTTAAAAATTTTGAGTTGCCCCCAAAATACCCCATTTTTAGGGGACACTCAAAATTTCCGATTACTTCAAAAGATACTTTGGGCTAATTTAGTATCGTTCCCCAAAGGATATTTGTTTATTTTAACAAACACAAAAGTTAAAGGGGGGAGGTTGGGACTTTTAAGACACCTGGTATGTACAGGTGTCCAAAACACCCCCTCCTTAACTTTGGAACAAGGAGAAATAAATAATTGAGCTTCTCTATATGACACAGGGAGATGAATTTTGGTCTAACCGACCATTTCACTCCTTACCCCAAAATGGGGGTTGAGAGGGTAATTCAAAAATCTTAAATACAAACCCCCATCAAATGATACATCATTTTAAAGGACTTGATAAATGAAGAAGAATGGCACAAATTAGAGGCCTCTATCTTAACCCTATCGAAAATGGCGGCCAGTCAAATTTTAAATATACTATGTTAACACAATTTTAATTACGTTACATACACTATGTTCCAGTGGAAAGGAATAATGGTTCTTTGCATGTTATTTAATAAAATCAGAGGGTCATTCAAAATCTAGTACTAAACAAATATTTACACAAGTTCACATAAGCTTAAAAGGGACGAATAAACTTGCAGTTTCTAGATACAGCAGGTAATAGTCTTCTACGATGAAAGCACAACTACTGATAACAATCCAGTGATAATATCAATGGCCTGGGAATACCGTGTTGAACATTTAATCTAAATTTATAATTAAGGTAAGTCTTTAGGTTTATTACCAACTAGCTGACACGTACGGCGTTGCCCGTGGTGGTTAGTATTTTCAGTCTTTTTAACGTAATTGTAATCTTTTGAAGTGTTCAGTTAGTGAGTGGTATTTGGCTTTTATATATATAGATCTTAAATAATAAAAGCACTATTGTCATAATAATAAAAGATCTGAAATTATGATTTTAGTAGCTTTGATCCAACCAAACCCCTCCTAAAATTTCGAAATTTTTCATACCCTTTCTTAGAGAGCGCCTAAGGCCCTAGAGGAAGCTACATACCAAATTTCATTCCAATCCGTTCGGGCGTAATTTGAGGATGATCAAAAACGCATTGAAAACGCAAGGAAAAATGCAAAAACGCCTATTTCTGGCGTAATTTTGGGAGAATCTCAAACATTTTTTAACAGACTACTTTTAGGCCTTAAACGAACCTAAGTACCAAATTTCAACATTTTCTGCCCATTAGTTCTCGAAAAAGCTGAGAAAACGCAAAAAATCGCTAGAAAAACGCGAATATTGGGCGTATCTTTGGGATGTTTTCAAAATCCGTTCTTAGTGCGCGTCTAAAGGTCCAACTGAACATGCATGCCAAATTTGAACTCATTTGGTTCAGTAGATTTTTAGTTCTGCTGATGAATGAATCAGTGCCATTTCGCTTTAATATAGATAGATGAAAGGTATTGTAACGTACCTAACTAAAAATCAGTTTTAATAAGATGTTTTCAACTTTGACTATGAATACACTTCAAGCATGAATACGCCGTTATATGCTATAGGTTAACCGCCCTGACTTTTTCCGGCTTAATTTACAAATATTGAAATTTTGAAATAATTTTTTTTTTCTCAAAATTAATTCTAGCCTAGTTACTCAAGGATAGTGTAGCTTTTTATTAGTAAAAACTATTTTTTTATCGGTTTATTAGTGCCAGAGATTACAATACAAACACATTTTACCTCTTTATAATATTAGCATAGAAGATATAAATATAATTAAAATATTTACTTATATTTAGAAAATATTATTTCCCTTTAATATTTATTAAAAACTATTAATCTGATTCGAAAGAATGTGATTATGTTTAAATGTAGTCAAGTATTTATCGCTACAGTGTTACCTAATAGATAAACAGAAAAACTAGAAGTTTACGAAATTACATTAGTTGATTTTAAGTAGATTAGGAATTTTGATTATATTAGGCGTATCAAAATAAATTGTACCAGTTATTGGTTAATTTACAAATAAATCAGCCATTTCCGGAATTACTTTATCATTTAGAAAATATTTACTAAAAATATATTATAAATCTAAATATAGTAGTAAATAAATTTTGATCGCTACAGTGTTAATATGATGAAAATGAAAACTAAAAGTTTTACGAAATTAAATTACTTTAATGAAATTTTAAACAATGATTTTAAAATTCGGTCGTTATCAAATATTCTGTTAATTAGATTTAAAAATAAAGGTTTACATAAAATTAACCAACTTTAACTAGGCAAATTAAAACAATGTTTTATCATTTCTGTAGCTCAAAGAAGACTCGAGTGATGTACACAAACCAAAAAATTCTTGGTGGTGGTCTGCCTCACCCAAGGTTAGGCTAAAAACAAAATTAGCTAGGTAGTTTTAAAAATAACAATGAAATCCCTTTCCCAGATTTTATCGAAAACTAAAATAAGTTAATTAAAAAGTACAAACAAAATATTTTGTTCACAGTTAAAAAAGGAAAGTACGAGTATATTTATTGAACGTTATAAACAGCTGTAGTTTTGAAACTATAAAAGAAGTTTGAGCATCATATGTTATATATTTCCAAGATTACGATGTTACCAAAAATACAAAATTACAGATTATCTGGAAAAGATGGGTTGCCAGAACTAAATGTTTGTATTAACTTACTGTATTAATTATTTCAGTCCAAGGAGTACAGAGTAGGTATGTAAAGGTTCCGGTTTATCCCCAAAAACAGGAGTTTTAATCCAGAACGAATATAATAATGTTGCATTTTGTAATAATGTTGGATTAGAAATTTTGATTATATTATACATATCAAAATAAAGTTTACCAGTTATTGTTAATTTACAAAGCAAATAAACCAGCCTTTCCTGTAATGTTCAGCCTTATTATTTTACTGTGCAGGCCTACAAGATGAATGGTTACAAAATTTATCCTTCAGTTTATTTTGTTTACTTTAAAAAGGGATGATTGAGAACGTTTAAATTATGCAAAAATACTATTTATTTTAAAGGTGTGTATTATTTTAAAGGATAACTTAAGGAGACTAAACTTAGTAAGTTGGATTCAAAACAAAGTTTAAACCAACTTGATTAATTATTATTTATTTTGTCATACTTTTAACATTGCAAAAACAATATAACAATTGTATTATACATTTTTACAACGAACTACAAACATAAATTAGAAAATGTACCATAAATATTGATCACAAATGGATAAATAAATAATTAAAAATTTTGTTAGCGGTAAAAAAATACTAATATAATGAATAAGAAATTAGTTTTATAAGTAATGATGGAACCAATGTTGATAATACATCAATAGGAAAACTAAAAGTTTTACGAAATAACTTTATTGAGTTTAATTTTAACACATAAAGAATGAAAAACTTACTCGCTGGACGGTCTAGCGCAAATATTTTGCTAATTAGATATTATAATATGTAGGCAATAACGTTAATTTCTACACTTACATACAGAGTACTGGGTGTTTCAAAATAAATAAAGCATATAAGTAATAAATAAAATCAAATATTAGACTTACCGTCTTCAATATTCCATTTGTTCGTCGTTTAGAACGACGGCCGTTTCGGTTATTCAACCATTTTCAAGTCCATTCGGTTTCCCTTCGTCAATAATAACAGTATCAACTATTTAGATCTCACAATAACCAGAAGCGATAAGAAACACAGTTTTAAAATATATAGGAAACCAACCCAAACCAATCATACAATACATGCCTCATCCAACCATCCAGTTCAACACAAAATGGCAGCCTAAAATAGTTTGTTATATAGATTAAGAAATGTACCCATGACAGACAAAGATTTCCATGAGGAACTAAGAACAATAGAATATATTGCCGTCCAAAATGGTTTTGATGCTTCAATTATAAAGAAATTGTTAAATAAGCAGATCAGGAAATGTAGAACCAAGCAGGTTACACAACAACCAAAAAAAGATGAAAAATATTTAGTTTTTAACTATCACAAAAGTATTGAACATATACTCGGGAATCTGCTCCACAAACAAGGCTACAAGGTAGCTTATAGGACAACAAATAATATACAAAATCATATAAGAAAAAGACACAATCCGAAGAATAAATATGATGGCACAGGAGTATATCAGTTATTCTGTAAGGACTGCCCAAAGACATATATAGGACAAACAGGAAGAGCATTCTACAAAAGATTTAAAGAACATATTCCTTCCGCCAAACAATATATGGACCAAACAACGACTGTGTCTAAATTTACTGAACACATCATCGAGCAGGATCATAATTATTCATGTATCGAGGACACCATGAAAATATTACATCGGTGTAAGAAAGGAAACTTCATGAACGCATTGGAACAGTGTGAAATATACAAGAATTTCAAAACTGACAGTAGTTCGTTATTAAACGAAAAACTAAACTTCAGTTCCAATGCGCTATACGACACCGTGTTATCACTAAGAGATAACACACAACTCCTCCAACCAAATAATTGCTGCAGTAATTTTTAAGACACCGCGCGGTACGGTTCATTGATGATGTAGTTCAGGAACAATTTTAACTCGTGTGTGCGTGTAAATGTTTTGTGTTAAGTGTTTTCATGTTTATTTATTTATTTAAGTGTTCAAAATTGACGAAGGGAAACCGAATGGACTTGAAAATGGTTGAATAACCGAAACGGCCGTCGTTCTAAACGACGAACAAATGGAATATTGAAAACGGTAAGTCTAATATTTGATTTTATCAATTAACAATATTCGGAATGGCGAAAACCAATAATAATCATATAAGTAATTTGAGGTTCAACCCTTACGTCAACCAATCCAAAAATAACTAATAAAAAGAGTTTTGTTGTATATAGGCTAATTTCTTAATAATATTAGCTGCGGCTCGTATAGAGGTAATTTTGTATGGTCTTTGTGTTTCAAGTACAATAAGTCATTTGAGGTTCAACCGGTTAGGTCAAACCTTTCCAAAATTTTCACCTAATTGAGCAAATCAAAAAGATAGAATTTTATTTGTATGATATAGACTACTTTCTTGATAACATTTGTTGCAGCTCGTATAGATTGCATCGACGAGAACTTGTGACGTCATAACGACGAGGTCAATCTAAACGCTGTACTGTGCTAATGAAGCTTTTTTGTGTTTATAACATTTCAACTCAAAACTATTAATCTGATTCAAAAATATGTTTCAAATGTTTAAATATAGTCAAGTATTGACACTACATAGTATTATGTAATAGAATATACAAGAGTTTTATAAAAATATAATTAGGAAATCAAACAGTTTTACGAAAATACATTACTTAAGTTTAATTTCAAACAAATAGAATTTAAAACTTATCAGCGCAAATATTCCGCTACTTGGAAATTAAAATAAAGATTTACACAAAATTAAACAATTTTAATTAATCAAATCAAAACAATGGTTTACATTTTCTGCAAAACTCGATTGACGGACAAGAAATCACATTTCTTGGTAGTTGTCTAACAAACCCAATATTAACCTTAAAGTAAATTAGAGTGGTAGTTTTTTTAAAATAACAATGAAATCCATTTCCAAATTTCATCAAAAATAAGATGTGACTCAAGGGTATTCCAAACGGGAACTGACCTATTATATTATTATTTCAGCTAAATGAAAATGTTTGTAAATGTATTTTGTTCTTCGTTTAAAAAAATGAGTACAAAAAAACCTTAACTGTTTTCCAGTTATTCCACCTTAAACATTATTTACAGCTGTAGCTTTGAACCTGTAACAAAACAAATTTGTTTTATAAAAATACATAATAAATACGTATTCCAAGTTTTAGCGTCATGTGTTGCACTACCAAAATTACAATATTTTAAACCCAAAATAAAAATCCAGATTATATGTAAACGGACCGTTACAGACCTGTTATACTTTGTTTACACTTAGGTTCTGAAACACTTCGTTCTCCGTTTATTGGTAAATTGTTAATTTTTCCAATAACAGGAATGTAAATCCAGGACGAATATAACAATTTTGTATTCTAAATTTTAATTATATTAGTCATATAGAAATACGTTTGACCTGTTGTACTTAAGTTATTGTTACCCGTTATCGTCAAGTTTACAAAGCAAAAGTATCAGCCTTTTCTTATTATTTTACTGCGTTATACTATGAACGGTTAAAATGTTTATCTTTTAGTTTTTGTTTTTCGTGAGCATTATAAACACGTATTATTTAGTTAAAACAGAAGCACATAAACCACTCAATAGCAGCTAAAAAATAGTTATAACTCAAAAAAATACAGCGACTGATCCAAATAGCATTTACACTATCTAGCGCGTTCGTTGTCGTCGATAAATAGGTAGTTGCATAACTTTTGAAGACGTTACTTGAAATATAATATGTAGGAAATTCGAAATTTCATACGATTCAAGTAGTCATGTAGTTTGAGAAATATTTAACCGAATTTGACCAAACTTGGCCTAAAACATTCCCAGGTTTCGTAACTAAATTCTTGAATACATGCTGCAGGTGAAAGTGTTTACACTAGTAAACATAATTTTTATTGAAAATAAATGTCACTAAAAATAACGACTCCAAACCCCATGTTTCTAACCAAATGTAAAATAGTCTTGTGTTACTTGACTAAACTGAAACCACGATTTACTATCTTCTACCACGTAGGGGGGGGGGGGGGGGGGTGTTCTTTGTTTAAAATTTCTGTCACAATTTTTTTACTTTGAGAATGATTTAAAACATTTAATTTGTGTATAAATAGGCTACTTTTATGTTTAAGTATTGTATTATTCAAATAACTTAGTAAGTTGGATTCAGAACTAAATTTAGACTAACTTGATTCGTTATTATTCATGTTGTGTTACTTTTAACATTGCAACAACTATATAATAATTATAATATAAAACGAATGATACAGTCAATATAATATAAAAAATATTTCATGTTTTGTTAGATGTACGAAAAACTTTTTATAAATTTATTATAAATATTGACTACATTTGAAGCTAGAATAAAAAAAAACTAGATTTCATATTTTGTTAGATGTACGAAAAACATTCTATACATTTATTACAAATATTGACCAAATATGAAGTTAGAATTAAACTACATACGAATTTTTATTCTAAACTAGCTGGTACCCGGCGCGTTACTCCAGCAGCTCCCACCCCCTCAACGGAAAAATCCTGAACATTTAAATAGCAAAAAGTCCCATCACAATCGGATGAACGGTATGGTAGCGCATAAAATACGAACAAGCAAATATTAATTTTTATATATTAGGTATTGACGATATATGAAATTAGAATTAAAAAAATAACAAGTATCTCATGTGGTCGAAATTCGACCAATTTTGATGTAAAGTAACAAAATTCAACTTGTTTTTCACCTTCTTAATTTATTAAAAGTATTAAAATTCTCAATTCAATTACCGTCTCCAGTTATCTTAACAATATTACTTTAATTTATTATCAGGGATGACAAAAATAAAAAGCCTAAACAAAACTTCATAGTTCAATTACACGCTAACATACATAGCAACAAATCAGACCTAAAACACATTAACAATATAACCTAAATCATCTGTTGATAGTTGAGTAAAGTAAATAACTTATTGTTTGAAACTCAATTAGGTTATCAGCTGTTTAGAACCAATGATTTCCTGTTAATTTAGTTGTAGCATACTGATGCAATTTTAAAACTCGGAATGTAAACAAAATAAAAGTGAAATGAAATGGAATGAAATGAAAACATGCTTTATTCATATATATATAAAACCATAAACAAAAACCTTCCTAACACGCATTAAGAGGGCAATGGTCATACGACCGTCTTGCCCGGTTGGCACACCACTCTCTCACAATTAACATTAATTAAACACAAATTTCTTAACTTATTTAAGTTGACAATAGTAACACAAACATATAAAAAACAAACATAATAATAATTGCAAAGACAACACAATAACAAATTATGCACTTATACTAAAATATACATAAAAAATAAACAATAATAATTTCAATATAACCCAATAGCAAATAATGCACCTATACTAAAATATTACATAAAAATAATAATAATTGCAAAGATAACACAATAACAAATTATGCTCCTATTTTGAATGTAAACCCTTACACCCCCCCCCCCCCTTCCTTAACCCCAGCTATAGGCCGACAATTCAATAATTGAACTCATTTACCAAATTCCATCTGTACATCCAAGCCTGCCTCAGATATCCTACAAGCCGCACCCAATCCTCACCATTTAAATAACTCAAAAACCTATCTCTGGTTAACTCCGGCATCTTAAACCAACTTATTCTGATTTCTCTCAACATTGGGCACCTAGCCACAAAGTGAAAAACATTTTCACTTTCTCCCAGATTGCATAGTGAGCAATTCAAAATAAAAAGTGTAAATCAAATATTTAGCTTCACAGTAACTTAGAACTTAGTAACACAGAAAATAATCATCAAAATCGCTTAAGTATTAACTTTAGGAAGTGAGTGAATAAAAAGCAGGATTTTTTTAAATAATAGATTAAGAAAAAATTTCATATTTTGTTTGATGTAAAATAAACTATGTATGATTTTTTATTCTAAACAATCGGATGAACGGTATGGCAGCGCCTAAAATACGAACAAACAAATATTGATTTTTATATATTAGATATTGACCATATATGAAGTTAGAATTTAAAAAATAATAATAATATTTCATGTTTTGTTAGACGTATAAGAAATATTCTAAAATTTTATTGTAAATATTGACCAAAAATTATGTTAGAATAAAAATAATAAAAAAAAGATTTCATATTTTGTTACATGTAAATAAACATCATATAAATTTATTATTAATATTGAAAAATATATGAAGATAAATTTTTTTTAAATGTCATATTTTGTGAGATGTAAAAATAACATTATAAAATGTATTATAAATTTAAATATTGAAAACATAAGAAGTTAGAATTGTTTAAACAAAAAATAGATTTCATATTTTGTTAGCTGTAAAAAACATACTATACCTTTATTATAAATATCGATCGCATATGAAGTTAGAATTAAAATAATAAACAAGATTTCATGTTTTGTTAGATGTACCAAAAACATTCTATACACTTATTATAAATATTGAACATATATGAAGTTGAATTAAAAAAAAAGCAAGTTTTCATATTTTGTTACATGAAAAAAATACTATACATTTATTATACAAATATTACCCACACATGAAGTTAGAATTGTTTAAATAAAAAAAAAAAAAACAAGATTAAATATTTTTAGTTATCTGCAAAAAAACATACTATAAATTTATTATAAATATTGACCACTTATGAATTTAGATTTTTTAAACAAAAAAACCAGATTTCATGTTTTTTTAACTGCAAAAAAAACATAATATAAATTTACCATTAAAAATTTGACCACATATGAAGTTAGTATTGAAAAATATTTTACATTTTGTTAGATGTAAAAAAACATTCTATAAATTTACGACATATAAAGTCAGAATTTTTTAGAAAAAAACTATATTTCATATTTTGTTAGATGTAAAAAAAAAATCTAAACATTAATTATAAATATTGACCACATATAAAGTTAGAATTTTTTTAAAAACAAGATTTCATATCTGGTTAGCTAAAAATACTATATATTTATTAAAAACATTGACCACATATGAAGTTAGAATTTTAAACAGAAATACAAGAGTTTATATTTTGTTAGATGTAAAAAAAAAACATTCTCAAAATATATTATGAATATTGACTACATATGAAGTTATAATTGTTTAAACAAAAAATATAATTCATATTATTTAGCTGTAAAAACATACTATAAATTTATTATAAATATTGACCAAATATAATGTTGGAATAAAAAAAAGATTTCATATTTTGGTAAATGTAAACAAAAGCTATTCATTTATTATAAATATTGACTACATAATATGAAGTTAGAGTTTAAAAAATTTAGAAACGATTTCATATTTTGTTACACGTAAAAAAATACTATAAATGTATTATAAAAATATTGATTACATATGAAGTTAAAATTATTTCCACAAAAAGAAAACAAGATATCATATTTTGTTAGATGAAAAAATTTATAATAAATATTGTCCACATATGAAGTTAGAATTGATAAAAAAAAAAATAGAATGCATATTTGTTAGCTGTAAAATACATACGATAAATGTATTATAAATATTGACCATATATAAAATGAGAATTGTAAAAATTAAAAACGATTTCATATTTTGTTAAAAGTAAAAAAATACTGTACATTTTTTATAAATATTGACCACATATGAAGTTAGAATTGTAAAAAAATCTAGATTTCATGTTTTGTTAGCTGTAAAAACATACTAAAAATTTATCATACCTATTGAATACTTAAGAAGTTAGAAATGTTTAAACAAAAAATATATTTCATATTTTGTTAGTTGTAAAAAACATACTATAAATTTATTATAAATATATAGACCACATATGAAGAGAGAAAAAAAAAATAAAAATAAAGATTTAATATTATGTTAGATGTAGGCTAAATAAACATTCTATAAATTTATTATAAAAGTTAACCACATATGAAGTTAGAATTTTTTAAGAAACAAGATTTCATATCTGGTTAGCTAAAAATACTATATATTTATTAAAAACATTGACCACATATGAAGTTAGAATTTTAAACAGAAATACAAGAGTTTATATTTTGTTAGCAGTAAAAAAGTACCATAAATTGATCATAAATATTGACCACATATGAAGTTAGAATTGTTTAAAAAAAACAAGATTTCACGTTTTGTTAGCTGTAAAAACATACTAAAAATTTATCATACCTATTGAATGCATAAGAAGTTAGAAATGTTTAAACAAAAAATATATTTCATATTTTGGTTCTTGTAAAAAACATACTATAAATTTATTATAAATATATAGACCACATATGAAGAGAGAATACAAAAAATTCAAAAAGAGATTTAATATTTTGTTAGATGTAGGCTAAATAAACATTTTATAAATTTATTATAAAAATATTTAGCACATATGAACCTAGAGTTAAAAAAAATGTGTTTTTATTTCATATGTTAGATGTAAAAAACATTCTATACATTTATTATAAAAGTTGACCACATATGAAGTTATAATTAAAAAAAAACAAGTTTTCATATGTTGTTAGCTAAAAATACTATACATTTATTAAAAACATTGACCACATATGAAGTTAGAATTTTAAACAGAAATACAAGATTTTATATTTTGTTAGCTGTAAAAAAGTACTATAAATTGATCATAAATATTGACTACATATGAAGTTAGAATTTTTTAAACAAAACACGAGATTTCATATTTTGTAAGATGTAAAAAAAAATACGCCAATTCAAAGAATGAGAAAATGAGTTTATAAGTATTAATCGCCCCTATGTAAATAATACATAAATAGTAAAACTAAAAGTTTTACAAATTACTTTAGTGGGATTCACTTTAAAAAAATTAAGAATATTAAACTTCCAAGCTGGTCTAGCACAAATATTCTGGGCATTAAATATTAGAATAATGATCGTAATATGTATACAATAGAGTTTGTTTTTTACTGGTACAGAGTTCAGATAGAGAAAGAGGTGTTTTAAATAATTAAAACTTTTAATTTGAGGTCCAACGTTTACATCGAACCTTTCCAAAATGTTCAAAATATAAAAGAAATAAAGAATGTTGTAATTGAATAAGCTTTATTAATCATGTAAGATGCAATGTGTAGCCTTTAG
Organism: Philaenus spumarius; assembly: GCA_018207615.1. Lineage (NCBI taxonomy): Eukaryota > Metazoa > Arthropoda > Insecta > Hemiptera > Aphrophoridae > Philaenus > Philaenus spumarius. The sequence continues at coordinate 217,146 of JAGFPH010001290.1, forward strand.
ATTCTATCGGTGAACACTTGTGTCACCATCACAAATTTAAAGCGGTGAACCTAAAGTTGCACCGGGGTTATGAAGCTGTTTTTTTGTTTTGTTTTTTATAACACTTTAACTTAAAACTATTAATCTGATTTATTTTATAACTTTTAACATGTAACATGCGCCGTCTAAGCGGCCTGATTTAAGGAAACCGTTATGCATTCATTTTTGTTAAAACATACATTTCATTTTTCATAAACTAATAATAAACTGGAAAAGGTTGAAGCTTGGAACTTGTCTTATTTTCAACACAGAAATAAAGTTTCAACATCAGTTTGCTCTCTATAATTTTTAAGAATTTTAAATAATTGACTTGAATAAACAGGTCCTAAACTACATTTCACGTTTTTTTTTTTTCCAAAGCGGAATTTCAAATTTACCAATAGTTATGTTTTGTTCTACAACGTGAAACGTCTAAGTCTTAGACGAATGAAGAGGAGGGAGTAGCGTAACGTATTTATGGGTGTGCAATACTACTGGAGTAAAAGCATCAATCCAGTGATCTAGTGAGCGGAGCCAACCTTGAGAAGGCTCGCCTATGATATTGCATGTGTAAAACGGTCGAGCGCTAAAATACCGCTTGTATACACTTTCGTTTTTACTAATGCCGATCTTATTTTTAGTTTCCGCCATACGTACGACTTTTAAATTTGCAGAAACCTCCAATTTTTTAAGTTAGTAGGTAACAAAATTATCTCCGATGTTTTACTGGTATCATCAGGTGACTCGACTGAAAATCATGTTTTCGTCTTGTTTATAAGTAAATATCTTTAATAAAAATGTATAGTTTACAATTTTTGTCACCTACGAATTATAATTTAGATGTTCATGAACGATTTCCTACAAATTACAAAAGATTATCTTCAAAATTCTATTAAATAAGATAAGTTATATTTTAAAGGACTGTATAGGACTGTTTCGTCCTGGTATTGCACACCCTTAAGCATGATTCCACGATTAAGGAGGTTCCAAAAATGGCAAACTCGGAACAGGAAAAACTGAGTTTACTAAAATCGAGTATTTATTATGACGTTAGTACATACAAAACTGAATAGGAACACCACAAGGAACTCTAAACATGATGAATCATTTTGTTTATGTTTTTATTTTTTTTCTTCATATTTTCTTAATTCGCTACATCTAAAAATATAAACAAAAAAAGTAAATAAGAAAACCTACTTTGTAGATATTATAGGCATTTTGAAAGACGAAAGTAGAGGAAATAAAAACTAGGAATCTATAAAAAGAGCATCAGTTTGTTTATCTGGTTAGCGAATTATGGTGAGACCTCAGTTGAGGAGTAGAAAATGAGCACCGATCATGGTCCCCAGACCCATGAGTTTTTCGTGTGTCAATAAAAACTTTATATATATATAGGTTTTCTAATTTGCTCGATCGAGTTCGTAAGTCAAAAAAAAAAAAAAAAACCAACGACCGGATGCACTTATTTTTCCTGGAGTAAAATTTTTTGAGATTTTTCCTACTATAACGAAACTTGTTGTAGTTTTATGTAAAAAAATATAGGAGATTATTCTGCACATTTTGCTTTTTTACACGCAAAAAAAGATTTTCAGCTGCGGAGTCGAATTATTTTCATATTTAAATAGTAGGCTACTAATGTTTTCACTGCCTTTTTATAAATAGTACACAGATGTGATTGAAAAGTGTTACGAAAAACAGTTGTAGGTAAATCCAACTGTAAGAACAAAACATTCTGTCAATGAAAATATTTACAAAACGTAAACCAGATTTATGTCATGTCCATCTACATTACGGTTAATAAATTGTGATTAATTTAAACAAGTTTTTTAAAACTAAAATTTTGGTTAATATCTGGTTTTCATTCGCATGCTCATTCCATTACTCTTAACGGAAATAATCTCAATATGATAGAGATGCAGCAGAGCCGTTACTCGGAGCT
>JAGFPH010001290.1:229516-240399 GCA_018207615.1 Philaenus spumarius
GCAAACATTAAGAAACGTTTATACGATGATTCAATTCAGTAAAACCAAAACACCATAACAATAGTATAGATGAGTATTTAGGAGTTAAAGGACTAGACATGACTCGGAAGCCACAGAATAATGGCTAAATACGTCCACGACTTTAGCTACAAATAACTTTAGTTGACCTATTTGTCAAACTAAAAATAGTAAATGACCTATTTATTGTAATTTAAAATATGGTAGCCAACAATACAATCTGGTTCTAAAAACGTATATTTTTAACATTGCATTAGTTTTTTGTTTTGGAAATACTAAAATCACGGAAAACGGAAAATGATAACATAAAAAGTGATAAGATTGAGGAAAATATATGACCAGTGACATTCGCACGAACAGCCATGACAAATATTTTAACCCCCACAAATACCCTACCAATCATGCACAAATAAAAACCGAACAACGAATTAAAAATTGTTAATTGTTATTACAAAACGCAGTCAATAAATTAAAATACGTCTGAAAATAATTGTTTAAAATACAATGTTCCTTAAAAAATATATGTTTTATTCCTATTTATTTTTCAATAACTGAAATTAAAACGAGAATCATTCTAATAAGCATTGTTTTAAAACACTGGGTTTATATAGTTATATGTGGTTAAAGCGCATTACGCCTATTAACACAACTATAATATAATATTAAATTTCTGGTATAATTAGTAAATCACTGAGAAGAATGTTATCTTAGACTTGGACGTTACGTGAAGCACCAAATGCTTGGATGTTACGTTCGGCTTATGATGTGACATCGCGTCGCTGTTCTCGTTATATCATATTATCTGCTATAATAGTCTACCGAATGTACAATTTGACACATTAAGTCTCCAGTTTTCATGGTCAAAAGTTCGAATAATTTAAGTCCCAAATCAATATCTGCAACGGTTAAATCTTGAGTTTTTAACTCCCTTTTTACTATTCTATATGTTTAATATTTGAAAAATATTTCTTATTAACACTATGGGTCATACAAGGAATCATGATGCTAAATATTTCTGACCACTAGAAATTACTGTTTCGGAAATTAAGTGATCATTGAGTCGGTGAGTTAGTATGTGGTATTTTTATGTTTCTATATATAAATTAAAGTACACGTATATATAATAAGTTCTATATAGACATATAGAAATCGGTGTTTGACAATATCTTGTCAATGGAGACTTATGGAAGAATATTCTTTATTTTCAGATTATTATTTTTAGCATTAATTTTCAAGACCGTAAAATTGATAAGTGTTTCCATGCACTTTTCTTAAGGAATAATTAGGTTTCCATAAATTATTCCAGACAATTCTAACATGCATGAACTGAGTAACATATCACATACTTTTTAATTTATAACAAAACATTTTTTATATAAACTTGCACAGGTGCTTCAAGTGTAGTTTTCACTTAGTCATAGTATGGGTTTAACATGGGGTTTTGTTTTTGTTGAGGAAACAATCAATTTATCTACTGTGTACCTTGTAGTACCTGGTCGTATAACTTTCAGATGAACTTTATAAGATTCATATCTAAAAAAAACATGGTTAATCACAAAATTATTTTGTAAACTTTTGTTCTAACTTTAAGTCATATTTATGCCTACAAGGTGCCGTATCATGTCATAAGAAAATCTGCAACCTATCCGTGGTTTTAAGCACTTATTAAAAATGTGCATTCCTAAAAACTTTTCCTATATTTTTAAAAATTAAAACAACACAACTTAATTGTTTCGTTTTAGAGCTTCATGTTCGAACTTTATAAATATACAGGTGCTTCGATTGTAGTTTTAATTTGTTCAATGTGTAGTTTTTTAATGTATTTTTTTAATACAACTTGTTTATCTAATGTGTAGGCCTACCTTGTACCTATAACTTTGAGAAGAACGTTTTAAGATTCATCTATACTAATATTATAAAGAGGTACAATTTGTTTGTATGTGGGGGGTATTCTCTGGAACTACTGAAACGATTGAAAAAATAGTTTTACTAGTAAAAAGCTACACTATCCCTGAGTAATATAGGCTAGAATTAATTTTGATTTAATGGATGATCAACCCCTAAAACAATAAATATGAATTGTCATACTCCCCTTAAAGCTAGATAGCTGACATTTTGTACATGTATTATTTACAAGATACATAGATAAATTAAACTTAATTTGCATTTTGTCTCGTGCTGCTAAGGGGTGAAAATGTAGTAACAATCAATACAAAAAAATGTTGATTGTTATACTTTCCTTAATGCTAGATAATAAACCCTTAATACAATAAGTAATTTAAAAATAAGAAACCACTATGTTACATCCTAATTAAAAATAAATCAGACATATTAGAATTTAATAGTAGGGCCTATTTATCTAAAATAACCTGTTTGCATTGGCTTCGACGGGAGTCACCGTGGGGGTGGGCGAACGAAGCGAGCAGAGGACAAAGCCCTCTAGTAACTAATAACTACAGAGTTAACATACAATTATTTTTTTAAACTAGATCTAACTTAAAGTCATATTTATATTTACTTTATCAAGTCATTAAAAATGTGCACTAATAAAACCATTTCTTATGCTCTTTTTTACTAAAACAACGTTATTTTTTATTTTTACAGCTTCAATTAATTTTAAAGTTAATTACTTTTTTAATTTGATTTTTTAGAGACTTAATGACTATGATTGCATCATTCCCAAATTTTATGGTAATTAATTTAACGTCACTTAGACTATATTTAATGTAGAATGTTTTACATATAGGCCTATAATAATGATGATGAGTTTATTTACAAAAATATAAATAAATACAAACACATCTGCCTAAAGAACTCAAATACATGGACAGAGTATTTCTGTATACTGCCCATCCTTAACCCACAAAGCCTTAACTTTAAAAGTGGCAAACTACTATCAGTAGTACGTAGACTATGTCACCAAAGTGGCAAATTACTACCAGTATTAGGTATGCCTACACTAAGTCACCAAAGTGGAAAACTACTAATAGTATTAGGTAATATGTCACCAAAGTGGCAAACTACTAATAGTAGTAGGTAATATGTCACCAAAGTGGCAAACTAGTGGTTACGACATAACCAACTTGATCTGCTTATTTTACCCACTGATCCAATCTAAAATAAACGGTACCAAGAACTGGCACATACTATCTCACAAACATATTTAAATTATTAAACAGATTCACTGTGACTTCATAATTGTAGGAGAGGTAGGAGAGGTGATATTAAAGTAGGAGATTAACTAATAAATATTATTATTATTAGCTAGAGAGAAAATTATTGGATCGATTTCGAACAAATTTGCACCAAACATGTCAATTAGGCCTGTATAGATGCAAGAAAAAAGGTTTTGAAAATTTTCGAAAACAACCCCCTTTTTGGCCAAAAACCCCCAAAAATCAGTTATTATTATTATTATTATTATTAAGTAAACGAGAATTAGAAAGATGCGGTTTTTTGCATAGGGTAGGGTAAATTAAAGACTACAAATAAGCCAAATTTTATCAAAATCGTTAAAGCCGTTTTTGAGAAATTTTGGTTTTTCTCGGTTTTTTGCCATTTTTGGTGGGTAAAACCCCTTAAAAATCAAGAATTTGAAAAAATAAAAAACTCCTGGAGATATTCTAGAACTACACCTACATAAGAAATTTCATCAAAATCGGACCGTTGGTATGGTCTCCAGCTCTGTACACATCCTAACAGACACACGGACAGACATCACCAAAAAAACACTTTTTCGGCTTCAGGGAGCACCAAAACAAATAATTCCACTAAAAATGTTTTTGGGTTCAGGGAGCACCAACACAGATAGTTCCACTGAACGATTGTTTGGGGTTCAGGGAGCACCAAAACAGATAGTTCCACTAAAAATTCAAATTCGAAAATTTGGACGAAAACAATACTTTCTCCATAAATTAAATTAAAAACAGGACACCATTGGAAAGGAAATGTTAGAAACTTTAATTTTTGTACTAATTCATTTTTCTAAAATGTATATTTACATATTTAATGACCATTGTAAAAATACAGTTGTCAAAAACAGCTGTTGACGCACGGAATCGCACAGTGAAACGACTTAAATTCGTCACTTTTAAAGGCTTATAACTAGCTGACAGATTATAGTTTTGAGAAATATTTCATGGCAGCATTTAATTCGTCCAAGTTTCAGTGACTTAAAAAATAATCCTCAATGTTAAATAACATAATTTATAAGGTTTTTGTAAACATTCGTAAAACGTTTGGACAATTTCTTCCTTCTGTAATTCCTGATTACAAAATACATATAAGGTTATATAAAATTTTCAAATTTACAGTTAAATTTTAGTATTTTGTTTGTATAATTTGTGATAATAAATTTTCATTTTAGGGTAGTGCTTATGTTTTTGGATAATTTTGGATAATAGGCCTAATGTTATTTAAAATCTTATAGTAGATAGATAAAAACATTTTTTTGGTTTTTTCAGAAAATTGTTTTTGAAATTGATATTATTTATATACATTTATTTACAACTAAATTGACAAACTTTTGTATAATTTGAAAAAATTCCAAAATTCTTTACTTTTTTTTATGGAGGCCTAAATTTGGATATTTTGCTTCCATTACAGACATTTTGTGATTAGGCCTAAAACTAATAACTTTTAAAATTCTACAAACAAGTTTTAGTGGAACACTTTTGGATTGAAGTATACACTAAAACCTCGTTTATCCGAAATTCGTCTATCCGGACAAAGTTTTTAATTTTTGTTTTACTGTAAACATTTTGTTATCCTTACAGTAATTGAGCTCGTCACCACAACACCCCTTAATTTACCGTCATAATTATAACGTCTTGTTTTGTAAGAAATACAACACGATACAATAAATGTACAGTAATAACAACAGCTAACATTTTAATTTAGGCCTAATAGTGGTAAAAAACGCCAAAATCGGTTTATCCGTTTTTTCGTTTAGGATCCGGAAAAGGTCCGATCCCATCCAGTTTTTATAAACGAGGTTTCAGTATAATTACTATTTTTGGCGAATTTAAAAAAAAATTGCAGATCGCCCCCAAATTGCTTACCATTCTAGCGATGTTGCAAGGCCACTGCAAATAACTGACCTTTAATTTGCTAACACAAACTGTATGCACTATTAGATAAAATAAAAATATAATTATAAATTTAGTAGGCTAATTGTATAAATCATGTAAGCATTTCAAACACTTACATGCTCTGGCATGATAACTAAACAATGTTGACAAATTCCTGCCATTTAAATATCTAAATACTCATCCTTACTTAATTCTACTGAACCGAACCATTTGATCCTAAATTCTTGCAACACCGGACACACATTCTACCTCTAGGCTATTACATATTGAACACGAGTGAGCCTCCTCAGGCCTATCTAATATAAAATAATTTACGTTCAGTGATTCTCCTCTTAATTTAAAAAATAGATTATATTAGTAGGAATATATATAATAACATTAATAATTTACTACTTCACATACTTTTAGTTTATAAAAGTCTGCACATCGGTTAGTTTATTCATTTGTAGGCCTAAACAGATTCAGTCGAACCATGTTTTTTATGGAAAAAGTATCGGAATTGCAGCTAACTTTTAGCTATCCAAGTCTTAAATAACCATGTCCATGTTAAACGAGTTTAATAATTACATAATTGGGAAACAGACCTAAATTTCCGAATTGTTAGTAGTCGACACAATTTAATAAATATTTAAAATAAAATCCTAGTAAACCTAAAATTATGTAGAGTTAGGCTATTGAAGCTGGTGACCATGATCAGCTGTTTTATCTGATAATGTGTACAACTGGTTGTTATATTAATACGTAAATATAAAATAAGCCAACACGTGGTTTATGCAAGTTTAGGTAATACGTTTTAAAATAATTTTGGTCTAGCGTGCACTTATTATTATTTGTTTAATCCTGATGTTGTGCACAGGTTTAAATAGTATTAAAAACGTTTAAAAAATTTAATTTTCTGTTTTATTCCAGAAATGGAGCTGTAAAACTCCGTAAAAACAATGTAGCTTATTTATTTGGGTAGGCTACATATTTACTATCCACAGCAATACAAATAATAATTACAGAGTTAAAGATTTTGTGAACAAATTTATCATAAATATTGACCTTGACTTGTGAGAAGATATACTTGATAGAATAAAACTTGAAAACATGATCTCACAACTAATGCGTGTATTAATCAAACGCGTTTCAACGACAATGTCGTCATCTTCAGTGGTGCACTAGCTAAAATAATCAACTAATTGCTTGAATGATTGTTTTTATTTTTCCTGTTTTACAAAATTACAAATTAATTCAAACAAATAAACAGAATATTTTTAGAAACTAAACAAAAACAACCTGCTACAAAATATGACAGAAACAATAATGGAAACCCAGAGGTAATAAAACCTGTGTTTAACGGTTTAAAAACATCTATTCATCAAGTAAAATTCAAAGAAAAAGTTGAGTGAGTTGCAACTGCCGAACTATAGGCCTAACTTAACTATATTGTCGGCTATAGTTTGATTATTGTAACACGAGCATCCCTGAAGATGACGCATTGTCGTTAAAACGCGTTTGAGTGATAAGCGTATTATTTTTGAGATTCTGTGTTCAAGTATTTTTCTATCAAACATATTTAAAATTAAAAAGCGATAAAATATACAAATTTAAAAAAACACAATTAATTGGTTTTTTAATTAGCCATAAATCAACATTTGAAATGACAAATTTCTATTCCCAAATTTATTTTCATTAAAATACGATCTCAAATACTAAGGAAATAGTAGGTATAAATGAACGTATTGAAGGAAGTATTGTTTTCTCTATTTAATGCAAACTTCTGCATAAATATGTAGATTATAATTTAAGTAATGTAAAAACACCGCGTAGGACATGGCTTATACGACAATAGTACTACGGCCGACCTACTACTCCATCATACAAAATATAGAGAACAAAAACATCCTTTCTTTACAAATAACATACGTATTTGTATTAGTCTACTACATTTGTTTATACTTCGCCAGAAAGAAATGTTTTCTTCGGTCTCGGATGATTTATACGTTTTTGAATATCGAGCGGAGTAAATGGTTGACAGTTGTCTGAGGAACCGATTAAATGGATGTTTCCCGCTAGCGGCTTTGTATTGCCCATTGTTGTTGTTTTGTTAAGAGTGAATGGCGCCTGACTGCCTGACTGACGCCATATTGGTCTGCTCCGCGCTCTACGCTCTGCGCTCTTACTCTCGTTCTCCCCTTCCAGTCGATTGACAAAACTTATTTCTTATCGGCCGATTTTAATCGGTCGGCCACTCGAAGGAATACCGGGTTTAACTGCGAATAAGTCGCCGAATTCCATTTATCAATCGCGGGGACCGATATTGATGCTTTCGATAAAAATAATTTATAGTTATTTTTTAGCTGTAAAGGAGCTAGGAGCGAACGGGTTTTAAACATCGGTACCGACTTGTCAAAACAAAAATATCAATTAACTCTGTTAATCAGTTGGTAAACATGTTGGACATTAACGCTACGTAGCCGTGAGTCTCTCCCCCCCCCCCCATTCTCTCTCCGTCTCTCTCGCCGGATACTCCTTCCTTATTAGCCGTTTCCAATTTAGAAAGCCTGGTAAAATCAAGTCTTACATAAACAACAGTCCACTAACGTTAACTCGAAGCATGATCGAGCATAGGATGAATGGAACGTCCCTGCGATTTTACAATTGGCTTCGACACAAACCAAATTACAATGATTCGCGTTCTTCTGCGTTATTTTATGGACGAATGTATAATTTGCTTTCGCCAATTATTCATGATACTGTATAAACATCCGGTAAAGTTAGTATTAAGTATTAGGCTTGATAGTTGATGAAAACTGTTTTGAAAGGTCGACATTTTAAGTTCAAACGAATTGGTTTTTTGTATTTTTTCTGTACCATAAAGGATAAGCTAATTATCCGCAATTTTTTGTTTCTATTAGCTTATAAATTGTTTTCAAAGTGAACGGTTTTAGAGATATTTAATATTAAACATTTTCAACGACAGTGATTTTTAAAATATACATTGTGGCTTTCTGTTACTCTGGTAAAATGTTACAAAGCAAATGTTTAAGCAAAACTTGAACTCAATAACTTATCCACTTCCAAAGATATTAAGTTTGTTTTAAGAAGAAAAAAAAGGCAGAAAATGGGAAACTTTCATCTTATTTTTACCTAAAGAACAATTAATTATTACAACCCCGTTCCAGAGAGTTCCGGGAGTCCTGCTGTTGATATAGAAATAATAAAATTGTTTTTATTATTTCAAAAATTTTTTAAGTATACAAGAAGAAAATGATTAAATGATTATTTACATATTAAATAAACAAAATAACAATATCCAAAATTAATAACACATATAAAGACACAAAACTGATACATTATAGGCTATAGTCGCCCGCCAGGTTGGCAACTTCAATAGATTTCATTATTAAGTTAAAGGGTCAAAACTAGACAAACAACAAAAGACATACATGAAAAAAAATCTGAATAGACCTACTTACTAAAAGCTGTAAAACAACTAAAATCATTTTTAATATATATATTTAGAAAAACTTAAAATCATACCAATATATGCTACTACTGCAGTAGTAGTTGTGAATATCAAAAGAGATAAGGTGAAAAGTCACTACAAAATTGCAGTAAAAATTTTATCAACATTTACTAAAAATTTGTTGTGGATAGTAATTAAAAATTTACCACTGTAAACGTCCTGGGTTCAAATCCCGGTCTTGGTCCATGTTTTTTCACTTGTAATTTAATTAATTTAACCCTTTCTGAGGAAGCGTGTAAGCAGATAATTTATTACAAATTTAAAATAATAATAAATAACACCACTGTAGGCTGAAAAACTAATTGAGATTGTTTTCAATGTCGCAATGTGAGGTATTCAGTCTATTAATTCATAAATGCAGTAGAACCGTACTAGTGAGATAACATCGACCAATATCTGGAGGATCAGGATAGCTCAGTTAGTAGAGCGTTTAAAGGTAAAGGTCCTTAGGTTCAAATCCCGGTCTTGGTCCATGTTTTTTCACTTGTAATTTAATTTATTAAAAATTATACTTATATGTAATACAAAAATAGAAATTTATTTAAACTCCTCCCTACTTTTGTTTCTAAGTGACTCGGTAGCCTATACACTTCCTTAAACTTCCTAAACTAAATTTGTATGCAGCCTACCACAATCAATTTTAGTTCTAGGTTAAAGTTGTCGTAGTTAACACATATTTCACAATTCCAAACTCACTCAGAAGAGAATGAATCATTGTATAAGTAATTGATGATTCAAACAGTTACAAACAAACCAAAAGAGTAACGGGTTTTAAAAAATATTTTCATATCTCGCTACAAAGTTGTTTACCTCGATTCCAGAACATATTTAAAGTTGTATACGAAGAAAACTAGACTTTATAAATTTACTAGGGAAATGTTGTCTGGCCAAATAGAAGATGTTTTTTTTACTTATAATAATATATACAATTTTGCAACCTTGGTTTGTTGTATAAATGTGCATTTAAAACAAAAGAAAAATGTACATGTAACTTATTATCTTTGTCATTTGTAAAACGTATTAAAGTGTGTCCCTGTAAAGTATGAAATGATTAATTTTATTGTATTTATTAGGTTAAGTTAAAGTTAAGAGTTTGTGATATGAATTTCTCGGTGATATATGTATTTTAATAACATATATTTAATATTAGAAGCCATATTGTGACTTTAATACTAAGACTGGTGGAGGGACTCGGTAGGTCGCCGGTTTTCATTCATTCCGAGTGTAAATTAAGTGATCATATTAATTTGTGTTGACTTTTTCATTTCTTCGCCCCAAACAGGTCCTTACCTGGTGATGTTTGGAATCTGTGTCTTTATATTTAAGCTTTGTGCGTTTATATAAATTATTGTAAGGAACAATAAATCGATTCAGTACCAAGAAAAACTAAATTATCAAAATACCTACAAAATCAATAATATATTAATTAACCTTACTTACTTACAATCAACAAAGCAAAGTATAAATCAACTAACTTCTGATTTTTTTTTTTTTTTTTTTTTTTTTGACTGGTTGTACTTTTAAGTATTGCAAATATTAAGAAAACCGTAATAAACACACAGTTTTGTTTAGTTGTTTCCTTGCCAACACTGCTTCTGTGGCAAGGTGCAAATCCCCCTTGCAACAAGTCCAACTTAAGACCTCATATTACAACTTTTATGTATTGCAAATTTAAGTAAACCGTAATAGACACACCGTTTTGTTTAGTTGTTTCATTGCCAACACTTCTTCTGTTCAAAGGTGCCCATCCCCCTTGCAACAAGTCCAAATTAGTACGTAATATTTCAACTTTTAAGTATTGCAAGTATTAAGACAAGAGTAATAGACACACAGTTTTGTTTAGTTGTTTCATTGCCAACACTTCTTCTGTTCAAAGGTGCCTATCCCCCTTGCAACAAGTCCAAATTAATACTACTTCATATTTCATTTTTTATGTATTGCAATTATTATGAAAACCGTAATAGACACACAGTTTTGTTTAGTTGTTTCATTACCAACACTTCTTCTGTGCAAAGGTACCCATCCCCCTTGCAAAAAGTCCAAATTAATACTTCATATTTCAACTTTTATGTATTGAAATTATTATGAAAACCGTAATAGACACACAGGTTTGTTTAGTTGTTTCATTGCCAACACTTCTTCTGTGCAAAGGTGCCCATCTCCCTTGCAACAAGTCCAAATTAATAATTCATATTTCAACTTTTATGTTCTGAAATTATTAAGAAAACCGTAATAGACACACCGTTTTGTTTAGTTGTTTCATT
>JAGFPH010001290.1:240409-252384 GCA_018207615.1 Philaenus spumarius
CCTTGCAACAAGTCCAAATTAATACTTCATATTTCAACTTTTATGTACTGCAATTATTAAGAAAACCGTAATAGACGCACAGTTTTGTTTAGTTGTTTCATTGACAACACTTCTTCTGTGCAAAGGTGCCTATCCCCCTTGCAACAAGTCCAAATTAATACTTTATATTTCAACTTTTATTTATTGCAATTATCATGAAAACCGTAATAGACACACCGTTTTGTTTAGTTGTTTCATTGCCAACACTTCTTCTGTTCAAAGGTGCCCATCCCCCTTGCAACAAGTCCAAATTAGTACTTCATATTTCTACTTTTAAGTATTGCAGGTATTAAGACAAGAGTAATAGACACACAGTTTTGTTTGGTTGTTTCATTGCCAACACTTTTTCTGTGCAAATTTGCCAATCCCCCTTGAAACAAGTCCAAATTAATACATCATATTTCAACTTTTATGTAAATTTTGCACGTAAATCTCGCGGTTTAAGAATACAGTTTTAAAAATAAGATGCTACAACAATACAACCTACGATAATTGTTACACTAATGAACTACGTTTTGAATACCTAACAGCTTAGTTAGGATGGATGCACGGACAGGCAAAATATCCATCAGTATTAAATTTATTTTTAAAAAAATCCCAACAAAAATTCTTAAAATACACCCGAATGTCTCCCCAAACATTCTCAATATAAATCAGAATATTGTGAAATAATCACTCTGGTTGTATTTAAAATATTTAAAAAAATGTTGTATGATATTTTGGACGTACTGTATGTTTTAATCAGAATTTTGGCACTCCCCGGTCAAATCGATCTATTTGCGTTCGTTGCGTGCTTCTTCTATCTTAACCAAAAGCCAAGATACAATTTGTATTCCATACATTTGCCCAACCCAAGATCCCCCCATATCCCTGGCCCTGACCCAATACCAGTAGTCGTGCGTACATTTTAAAATTAACTATGTAGGCTAAAGGAAATTTAAATTTGGAAAAAGATCTCACTACTATAATTATTAGAAACTGTCTTAACATATTGTAATTGGAAGTAAATGTTAATCGTTTTATAACTAGCTATATATTGTTTTGAGATGTGTGACAGTTAAGTATAAATGTAGACTATATTATCAAAATGTATAATTGATTTAACTGAAAATTATAACTGTTCTATGAATTCTCTTTTTTTAGAGTTATATATTATGAAATTACAAAACTGGGGGATAAGCCCTTGGAGGTTGCATTATTATCAGTCCTTTGTCAAGGATTAGTCTACAACCAATTTGAAAGTTACTATCAAGTTTTTATCGAGATGTGTATCTTTTTTAATTTTTTCCTTTTCTGATTGATTTTTGTTGTTGTTTTAAGTTATTAATGTTAAGTTTGTATATGCTTTGTTTTCTATTTCGTACATAAGCCTAAATCCTACCAGTATTAAGTGGTTCAAATGTATATAGCCTATTTTGTTGTTTATTGTGTCCAAAAAGTGAAAAAACTGTGTAAATGACTACCCGTGTGTATACGTATACCTAGCAAATAAATCGGTTTAGATGCTGTCGATTGGGCTACCAAATTAACGGGATTTTAATTTTCGTCCTATTTTCAACCATTTCAAAATGTTTGTAAAAAACTTATTTTTTCGTCTATGTATCCTTTTTTTTTGATAAAAAATTAAAGCTCTAGGATAAATATACAATTTTTGTTAAACAATTTTGTTTTTAAAGGACATATAAACTGTTCGCTTCCTTACTTCATACCTCACGCTGGTGGTCTGTTAAACTCTATAGTTTCTCTCTTTTATCAATTCCTATAAAAGCGAGTGTACGTACGTACGTGAGTAACAATATAATATATCCACTGATTTCAACCATTATCTGTATTACTTCAATAAAACCTAGCGTATATTATACTTTGGTGTATGTTTAAAACTTCAATTAACGATATAATATCTTTTGAAGTTGAGTTTTTTGAATATGAGTTATAGAACTAATGTAGGCTATACCCTAATACGTTATAAGATTTGCTTTGAGGTCATACAATTTATATAAATACGACCTTTTATCATCAATATAATCATTTATACAAATTTAAAGAAGATATACCCATTCGTTTAACTTCGGAAACATTCGTACATCTTCGTATAGCATATATACATATTCAATTGTTAATTTCTTAATATTAATAGGTTAATAAGTTCTATTAATAAGGTCTATTAATAACTTCTAGATTGATATATCAAATGAAAAGTCATTAAATTTTTATCTGTATTTTGACATCATAATAATAATGTACTATATAAATACAAATTTTTAACAAACAGGCCTACATTTTGATAAAATCATATCCAAAAGTAATCCTTATAATAATTGCAAACATTTACAAAGTTAAAAATCCCCTCAGCTTAGTTAGGTAGGCTACATAAAGTTTGTTGTTTTTAAGTATTATTTTTTTTTTAATGATGTAGCCTATTTCTGATGTTTATCTAATTAATCTGTATGTGATTTTTCACGGGGCTTATAGTATTAAATAATTACCGTAATTCAAGGAAAAACTCCGGCGTCAGGATCTAGGTCACCGTCCCCCCCCCCTCTACCGTAACACAATCCTCAAGTGTCTCTGTCCAAGTTTACAATAGTCAAACCGTTTGCCGCGTGTGACCGCTGAGTTTGTGAGCGAAGCTTACAGGGTTCAAAGCCCTCTAGTGATTATTTTTGTTACCTTTAATTCATATTTTAATTTTGTTTTATTAAAGGTTGAAATTGAGTTAGTTTTTAAAAATTCACGAATTTCGTATTGATTTGTTTTATTATTTTTGTCTTCGCACCACAAACCTCAAAATAACAAACAACTTATTGCTCTTGAAGCGTATCGCCCGATGATGCGTCAACAATTATTCGAAGTGTATAGCTTCTTCCTTTTCAATAAGATTCCCTTTAGTACTTTTCACAACAAAGAACTATAAACTCATTTTAGCTCTTTCAAGATACATTACGAGCTTGGCCTTTCATTGGTAACCATTCGTTTCAGCCCCCATTTAGGGGCCCTGACCAATCCTTGTAAAATCTAATACTGAACTATGTTTTGCGCCTGTTTTAGTACGATTGCCTTTCCTCAGTATCCCTACCCTACAGCTGGGTCATGTGACAAATTTGAATGCTGGTTTCGAAAGTCCCACATGGCTTGTTATAAAATTATATTCGGTTATGAGATAATAGTTTGTGTAAGGCAAGAAAGAAACAGGGTAAATAATGTATTTACACTCGTAGCACACATAATTTACCGCATTCATTCACCTTAATATACTGTATATACAAAATTGAAAGGTTAAGTAGATGGTGTCTTAAATTTAAAGTTAGTAATTATCTAGTTTCATTGGAAATTTATTTCATTAAATGTTTAGTTAAGCAATAGTCCCTTTAGTATTTATTGAGAGTAAATTGAAATGTATAGAGATTATTCACCTTGTCATTTTCCGAATAAATATTTTTAAAATGAAATAATTTCAAAGATGTATGAACAGCAATACCGAGTAGTTATTGTTTACTGGACTCAGAAAAACAGTTATACCAACTGTACCCCCCCCCCCACCCCACCACTGTTGACCCTCCGTCCACTATGATGATAAACGGATCAAATGGTGGTAGTTGGTAAAAGGATCAACTTAGGGTTTTTAACATTTATATGTTTTACCTCATATAAATGGGTCAGGAGAAAATTTCGTAGCAAGTCAGGCCGATACGACGGACCATAATAAACGACATTTGCGGCATTTTTAAAATTATACAAATTATTGTCAAGAAGGTTCACTCAACCTTCAACGGTAGGTGTCTAAACAAATATAAGCAATTGTTTACTACTCGTATATTGAAAATATATGAGCGATTGTTTACTATACTGAAAAAATATAGGTAATTGTCTACTATACTGAAAAAATATAGACGATTATTTACTATACTGAATAATATAGACAACTGTTTACTACGTTGAAAAAAAATATAGATGCTTGTATAAACGGATGAAAAAATAATATATATAATCGTCGGTTTATTGCATTGAAAAAACATAGGCGATTGTTTACTATACTAAATAATATAGACGATTGTTTACTATACTGAATAATATAGACAATTGTTTACTACGTTGAAAAAATATAGATAATTGTATAAAATGATGAAAAAATCTGTATAATCTTCGGTTTACTATATTGGAAAAATATAGGCGATTATTTATTATACTAAAAAATATAGACGATTGTTTACTATAGCCTACTAAAATATATAGACGATTGTTTACTATGTTGGAAAAAAATATAGATGATTGTATAAAATGATGAAAAAATCTGTATAATCTTCGGTTTACTATATTGGGAAAATATAGGCGATTATTTACTATACAAAAAAATATAGACGATTGTTTACTATACTAAAATATATAGACGATTGTTTACTATACGGAATAATATAGACGATTGTTTACTATGTTGGAAAAAATATAGATGATTGTATAAAATGATGAAAAAATCTGTATAATCGTCTGTTTACTATATTGGAAAAATATAGGCGATTGTTTACTATACTAAAAAATATAGACGATTGTTTACTATACTGAATAATATAGACGATTGTTTACTATGTTGGAAAAAATATAGATGATTGTATAAAATGATGAAAAAATCTGTATAATCGTCGGTTTACTGTATTGGAAAAATATAGGCGATTGTTTACTATACTAAAAATATAGACAATTGTTTACTATACTGAATAATATAGACGATTGTTTACTATGTTGGAAAAAAAATATAGATGATTGTATAAAATGATGAAAAAATATATATAATCGGTGGTTTACTGCATTAAAAAAATATAGGTGATTGTTTAGAATACTGAAAATATATGTAGGTGTTGGTTTAATGTACTGAAAAATATAGGCAATTGTCTAATATTTTGAAAAAAATACAGGCCATTTTTGTGTACTAAAAAAATATAGGCGTTTCCCTACCATGCTAAAATAATATATGCATTTATCTTCTATACTGATAACATATAAGTGATTATTTACTATACTGATTAATACAAAATAATGAAGAATATGCTTATAACTAAATACTATTATGTAAAAGCATAACGTCATATAGCATCTGTTTTAAGAATAAGGTTATGCTTGAAGCAAGTTAGGCCGATGTATCTGTAGACGCGCAAGGAGGGAAAACATATTCAAGATTCAATGCTGTTCTGTGAAGCGGGGATTCTATAATTAATATTTTTCTTTTAATCGGCTTTGAATAATTTCTTAAACTTATTTTTATTTAGTTTTTGGACATACAATAGGCCTACAAACAACTGGAGGGGGAAACCCGTACGATTCTCAAAAGGATTAAAAGCAAATATGGTTTGACTTTGTGTAAAAGAAACAAATTAGACGAAAAATATATTTGTATTTATAGATGGAAGACAAATAGGTTTAAATGTGAAATGTTGCGACTTTTAATCTTATGGAAAAGGTATCCTTATAAATTTTAAAACAAATATCTTGTGTTTTGGTATCGCTTAGGTTTTAAAAGGATACCCCTAATACGATCAGGTCATCATCAGACTTTCTCACATGCCACCAGAAATCTGAATACTAAAATATTAAAACAACCGCAAGACAAAAATCTTAAATTGAGATCTTGTTGTATATTTAGAGTCAAAAAAATCTCTATCCAGTTTTTAATCTAGAGCAATTCCCATTTTGTGTAGAATTTTTAATACGGTACGTTATTGTATTGTTAATAAGAGTTTCAGTGCCAGGCATTAACATTATTGAGCGTGCAGGAAGTGCCAGGTCATAATTGGCAATTTTTATGTTGTTTATAACTACTATCATATAATACGTTATTTTTAGACTATTTTTTGTATATGTTCATAAACATCCAGTTAGTTATAAAAAAAAACAGACTATAACATGCAAACAACAAAAATATTATACGTAAAATGTTTACTTAAATACAATCTAGTGTATTACTTTACTATTTGACACAAATAAGTCAAAAATTCCCCACTCAGTAAATGGTGTATTCATA
Source organism: Philaenus spumarius (assembly GCA_018207615.1). Lineage (NCBI taxonomy): Eukaryota > Metazoa > Arthropoda > Insecta > Hemiptera > Aphrophoridae > Philaenus > Philaenus spumarius. Next base: position 246,462 of record JAGFPH010001290.1, read on the forward strand.
AAAAAATTAAGTCTTTTATTTATTTATTTATATTTGCACTCCCCTTACTAAAAAATATCATGTAGCTAATCTACACTTTAGAATTTAGATGAAATGATTATAAGCCTATATTATAATTAGTTGTAAAAAAAAACAATTTAGGAATAACTTACAGCGTACTCTAAATTTGTTTGGGCCCAAAATGTTAAGCCTAAACCGACTCCCCAAAAAATAACACCTATGGAATGGTAAACAATAGGGAAGATCGAGAACGTTTCATTATAGCCAATTGAAAAGAAATAATTAATCTCACGCCTTCTGAGATGTAAAAGTAAACAACAGATTAGAGCCGATGTCTAAAACAGCGAATGCTCACAGCCACTAATACTTATATATTTTTTCTGACACTATAATGATACAAATGCACTATAACTAGTGATTTCTTAATTAAGATTGTTCCTTTCTTAATGCAGTTATCACAAGTTTTAGATAAGACCGATTTTTTGTATGTTTCCATATGTTTTTTCTACGAGTCCGGAAGTTGTCACTGAAAGGGTTAAAACACTTTGGACTTTATCCCCGCAACACTCCACATGTCAGACACCCGGTGCATGGACACTATGCTAAGCAATTAAATTTGTTTTCGTCCAAATCTGGAAACGAAAATTATGGCTTACTATGGTGTAAAGAAATATAAAGCAAGAAATCTGTAAACAGAGTACAGGAGTTAAAAAAAATGTATGAACAATTTATCACAGATAAATAATGAAATTGTTTTTTATATTGACTCAATTTGTAAGAAAAAAATAAGAATCATTACCATATAACATTTGTAAGTCGCCACTCCGAATATTAATATAATATATAAAATATTATGTACATAAAGTACATTATGTACTTACCGTCTACAATATTCTGTTCTCTCCTTACGTTCAAACGACGGCCGTTTCGGCTATTCAGCCACTATCACATTTCTTCTCAGGTTTCCCTTGGACATATTTATAACACAAACACATACATATAGCCACACATAAAAACACTTGAAATAATAACACTTACGGGCACGTAAGTGTTTTTGGGCGTAACTATGTGTAAGTGTTTGTGTAATATGACGAAGGTAAACCTGAGAAGAAACTTGATAATGGCTGAATAGCCGAAACGGCCGGCGTTTGCACGTACTGAAAGAACAACTGTAGACGATAAGTCGTATACAGGTGTCTAGAAAATATTGTAAAAAATTTCACCAGGCTATTCTATAGGTGAAAATAAGAAAAACAAATTCAATAAACATAGGTCCGGAAATGCTCGGTTTTCGAATTATCTGCCATTTTGTGCTTCTTTCTAAACATATCATTAGAAACGTAAAAGGTAATGTTCTCAAATTTGGTGTGCATATTTGCAAGGCCGAAGCCTCGGAGGGGGGGGGGGGGGGGTTAGCAGTAAAAAATAATACTAGGTTTAAAAAGTGCAAGTTAAATTATTAAATAGACAACACAACAGAGGATCCAAAAACTTATTTTAAATCAGTGTACATTGAATGCATACTAATATTTAGATTTGCTTGATTAAACTACAACGTACAATACACATGGATGCAGTAGGTTACAGCCTTACTCTCTTGTGAGTTGTGAGCTTGATCTGATCTATTAAATAAGAAAACTATGAAGGTTCAACAAAAATACTTTACTCCAACAAAACAAAATCATTCATCAATATTTCATAAAATCTTTTACATGGGTAACTATATACAAATTTTAAAAATAAGCATGGAAATTAGTGTTTAACACGTTCACTGCTACATAAATTTCGTATTTCCTATGCTACGAGCTGAACTTTTATTTTTTATATTTATAGCTTAATGAGTAGAAATTACTTTATTTTTCATTTTTGTTTATGCTCTGTGTATTGAAAATACTTCCAAAACGGGCGTTGGCGTGCGAAGCACGCAATGCACTGTGCATCGGCCGGTTCTCATAGTGTTCAGTGTCAAGCTCACATGTGCGTCCTTAGCAGTGAATTTGTCGAAAGGGTTTAAATTCAAATTCCCGGTCCTGACCTGAGCCCCCTTTCACCCCCACCCCTCCGAAATCGTTCTTTTACATACGTAAAAATGGCTGCTACTAAAAAATTTGTTTGTCAAATATCTTTAAAACAGCTAACTTTACAAAAACGTTTTAGGCTATAAAAAAAGTTATTTTTTTAATAAGAAACAAAACAGTATTTTTATTTTTTCAGTAAAACTCCAAAACGTAATTTCTTTCCGTACTATTACTGTTATTTATGAATTGTTATAGACAATGCTAAGAAATTATGTCTTGAGTTTTTTTAGCCGATAGGCCTCTCTGTTATCTTTCGAGCTACGGAAAATAAAAAATAAACATGTTGTTTGTTATTTTGTATCTTAAAATATTTTTGTAAAGTTGGCGGTTTTAGACATATTTTATATTACAAATTATAAATGACCACCATTTTTAAAGTACACAAGAGAAGGTTTTGGTTTTTTTGTACAAGAGTAAAATGTTATCCATATAATATTTAAACAATACCATAAAACATATTTAAAAAATGAAACCTTCCTCATTTCCTAGTTCTCTTAAATAATGCATAAACTCCCATTAAAAGCTGAAGTAAGACAGCATTAACTTTTTGGGGAGAGTACAAATATTTTCTTCAATATGGCAAAGCCATAATCACAGTTTAGAGCAGTAATAAACATTACTATTTATTTCAACTTTTATAAACCATTAATTGTGAAAATTTCATAAAAAAATTATAGTTCTAAGTATTTAAAATTGAAAATAGAAATGATTTGCTAGTTTACGTACATAATGTACAGTTAATAATACTGTATACGAAAGTATACAAATAGTTTTTTTCAGAAAAGCTGATTTCTTAATAAAATTAGCATTAACATGTAAACTTTATTTTTACATGACTATGTTCACAAAAATATCAATCGAATAACGTAACTCTAATTTGTTTATAAGTTTTGTGGACTTTTATTGAGAGTGGAGGAATTTTTCATGCAAGTAGAAATAAAACCATGGGCTTATCCCTAGCATACACTGTCACTGTCAATAAATAGAATAAAAAGATTCTTCTGAGGTTCCTAAAAAACCAAACTTATAAAAAATAGCTCAACTTGTGTGTTTACAGTTAAGGATACAGTAAACACAGTTAAGATAAAACACGGCGTCTCTCCGTTTGGCTGTCAGGCGATAACTTGAAAACTGGTAATCTTGCTTGCAGTTTCCCTACATTTAGGTTCAACATCTGGAGAGATTTTAGGCTAATTTTGATTAAAATCGGTTCAATACTTTCCAGGTTGTCGATATCTATGTGTAACATGTAAAAATCCAGAATTTCTTATATACTTTACGAAGGTGCTTAAAATATTCAGTGGCAAAGTTGTAAGAATAGGTGGTATAAATGCTAATTGGGTCCACAATCTTTTTAAAATCTATGCAGTAGCTTTAGAAAATTACAAAAATTAAAATTATGCTAGAATTGTTTTTTTTAATGCCTTTCAATTTTCAATGACAAGCTATTTAAACAAAATTGTTTTTTATAAACTTTGAACTTAAGGGTCTGCTGTAGTGGCGGCCATCTTGGATTTTTATCCCATAAGAGCAATGTTAAATTTCAAACCATTTATTTCGTTTACTTTTTATCATAAAATTGTTTGCAAGGTCTCATTTTAAGCACAGTCACAATTCGCATCCGTCTTGCAATTTACATTTTTTTAAATGCTTTTGATTTGTTATGTAACTGACATTTTGTAAGTACAAAGTTTGAATTTTTTTCCTAATACAATAAAAAGTTAATAATGAAAAATAATTTGCAAGCCGGATCCGACATTTTATAAAGAATATTCAGTTTTTTTTACAACACTCAATTACAAAAGATAGACTTATAAAATGGTTTGAAATGAGGCAATGTCAAAGCGTTCAGCTGCAAGAAATTGCACTGTTTAGATAGGGATACAGTGAGACGCAGTTGCGTTTCCGGTTGCTTTCTCGTTTACTGGAGCAGACCCTTAACGAGTGAGAAGGAATTATTTTAAGAATAATAACCATTCCACTAATTCTCACACACATACGTTTAATAATCAATCCAGTATCATCAGTTATCATCGAGGTATAATTTGTTAGTAGTAGCTCATGTATCACTGAAGATGACGACTTTGTCGTTGAAACGCGTTTGTTTATTAAACCTATGTGTGTGAGAATTAACGTTATTGTTATTATTCTTAAACAAAATTGTTTGATGATTGGATTCAATTTGAATCCAAAAACAGTTTTGCAATCGTCTCAGTAGTATCTTGAATTGAAATTGCTTTGTTATAAAGTAAAACATCTTGATTTTTCATATGGGTATTTCGGTATCCGAGTTAAATAAATCGATTTTGCACAAGATTTGAACTTTTTTCTTTAATCTTACGCCCCTGATCGTTTTCTGTACTTTAGAGAACGTATTTTCCGAACATTTTGTACATTCTACTTCAAAGTCAAGATATAATAATACTTCCCAGCGTAATTCGTTACGTTTACCATACGTTTAGCACTGCATGTGCGTACCATCGTCATTCGATATTGAAAAATGTAGGTCGCGGTCGTAAGGTGGATGACTCGACATGGGCATCAACTGTAGCGTTTGTGAAATAGGGAAAACAAAACACATCTCACTAACTTTGGCTGGTTTAATGTAGGCATATTGTAATGTAAAGTGGAAATGTTCGTATAGGATTGAAAACCTACCTACAATGCATTCTATTGAAACTGTGCTTTGGGGAACATAAATCAAAAGAACAGATATACCCGAAGTACAGGTAACTAATCATATCCTGTCAGCATTAAGTCGGGTCAACCACTGTTTGCTTAGATTCCGCCCTCTGGGTTATGGCTTCTAAGTAATACGTATAAGGGTTAAACGCTGTTTTTGCATACCGACATTGGAGTTACACGGTAAATAAGAGATGGTAACAATAACTTTATCTACAAAATTATACACACATTATTTCACCTCAGTTTCATGCAAGTACATCATCAGTACTAAAAGAAGTTTAAATAATAACAGTTAACGCAAACCGAAAAAATAAGATAACCACCATTATGAAAATGCAACGAGTCTTCAAAGAATTCATATCAATCATTGGAAAAGTACTGCAAAACTCAAAACTTCATACAGTTTATATCAATAGACCTAGTAGGTGAAAATCTTAATATCTAAATTCTTAGTTGAAATATACTGTAACTTTAACACAAGTTTAATTAAAATAACAAAAATCCAATGAAAAGAAAACTTCTAGAGTATTATCAGGTTTAAACCTTTATAATAATAGTTGTTTACTGGTAATCAATTTTTTATTATCAAAAAAAATTAACTCATGTAAATTTAGTTACATAGGGTTTCAGTTAAACTAAATGTAACTATTCTGACTCATACTTTTACCCAGAATACATCAGAGACATGAGGTATGTTACGGAGTACAAGGATGTCAAACAAATATTTCTTTGGATTCTTTAGGTGGGCAGTAGTGGGGTTCGAGTTGAAAGGAAGTATATAAACTCACACTTTTACCCAGAATCCGTCTGAGACATGAGGTCTGTTACACCCTGGAGCACTAGGATGTTACAAATAATTCTCCTTGATTCTTCAGGTGCGCAAATAGTGGGGTTTCAGATGAAACGAAGTATATAAACTCACACCTTTACCCAGAATCAATCAGAGACATGAGGTCTGTTACACCCTGGAGCTAGAACACTAGAATGTGAAAAAATATTTCCATTGGGTTACATTTGAAACGAAGTATATAAACGCTTACGTTTACCCAGAATACATCTGTGACGGAATGTCTGTTAAAACCTTGAGCACTAGGATGTGAAAATATATTTCCATTGGGTTTCATTTGAAAGGAATTATATAAACGCATACGTTTACCCAG
>JAGFPH010001290.1:253312-268348 GCA_018207615.1 Philaenus spumarius
AAATATTTCACTTGGGTTTCATTTGAAACGAAGTATATAAACGCATATGTTTGCCCAGAATACATCTGTGACGGAAGGTATGCTAAAACCTTGAGCACTAGGATGTGAAAATATATTTCCAATGGGTTTCAATTGAAACGAAGTATATAAACGCATACGTTTACCCAGAATACATTTGTCACGGAAGTTCTTTTAAAACCTTGAGCACTAGGATGTGAAAATATATTTCCCTTGGGTTTCAATTGATACGAAGTATATAAACGCTTACGTTTACCCAGAATACATCTGTGACGGAAGGTCTTTTAAAACCTTGAGCACTAGGATGTGAAAATATATTTCCGCTTACATACGTTAACCCAAAATTCATCTGTGACGGAAGGTCTGTTAAAACCTAGAGCACTTGGATGTAAAAATATATTTTCCGTAAATTCTTTAGTTACGAAACTGAGGGATTTCAGGTAAAATGAAGTGAATGAATTCATCTGAGACGGGAGGTATTTTACATCCTGTATGCGATGCTAACCAGTTTTTGTTTAAATAATCAGACCTAAGTAAGTTGTAAGTATCAACTATAATTTGTTGTGAGTAAAATGTTTTAATTCCCCTACCCCACAAAAATTCACATTTTCTTAGATTCTTTAATAGCAGAATAAGGGGTCTTAGTTGAGACGAAGTTTACAAAGTTAACAGAATACATTTGATACGAAAATTCTGGTTCATCCTTTATATATTGAAATAATCAGAACTCTGCAAGTTGTAAATATTAGCTATGTTTTTGGGGGCCAAATTTTGGTACCTCTAAAAATAATTAGATTATGGCAATGTAGTGTGAGGGTCGTTTAAGAGCCAAATTTAAACGTATTAAAAAATGTTTTTGTCATTGTTTATATAAACCTATTCCACTCTCTATTTTCAAAAGTATTGCAGCTCAATTAAAATAAAAAAAAAGAGAATTGTAATGAAAGTTATGCTTTCCTTTTTTTCCTATGATGCGTGGCAATACTCTATTTGAATGTGACGACCTCCATTCACCGTTATACAATAAATGTATAATTTAGTCCCTCTCGTTATTGTTATTGGTTAATTCAGTATATTGATTATATGACTTGTTGTTGTAATTAATATAAGTTTGATTAATTTTTCGGAATAACAACCTCGTACTTCTCCAATTCATTTCACTGAAAACTATGTGTGACCTGTGCCCGTATGAACTATGTGTTAGTTTTTTTTTAATTCAGAATTACGAATTGGTTATCAGATTGTCGAAATTAGGAATTTTTAATTTTACATGTTTAATAAGTGATAAAGTAGTTTTAATTTGTTTAAACATTATAAATGTAACGATTCGTTTTTTCGTTATGCTAAGTAATACAATTACAGTAGTTTTAAAATTGTGAAATTATTGTAGTTTTAGTTATAATTTAGTATCAACCACGTCAAGGTTGTGTATGCTATTACTTTTTACAAACGCACACGGCGTGACGTTCTGAGATAAATCGAAACTCTTAAAGTTAGAGGAAAGACATATTTGGAGCACGAGACACAGAAGCCAGAGGGCTAACGGCATAACTAATTATTTCATTTACTGTATTACTTCATTCATGAATTTGTGAATTACTTCTGGGCAAATGAGAAAGATCACCAACAAATAAATTGGGTTTCTTGTGACACGCCGATTGTTTATTAGTTTTTATCTTGTGAACACAGATTAATGACAAGAATGTCAGAATGGCATCGATCGTGTTCCTGGAAGCTCATTAATTTGCCATGAGCTTGTCGTTAATTGTTGTGTCGCGCCGGACTGACTGAGTGAACCACTCGACACTCGACGAGGCCCGTCCGATTCCGAGGTGTTCGCAGTAGTTTAACTAAAAGAATTGCTCGATATTTGTGTGCGAGGGGAAGAGTGTGTGTTAGAAAAAATCAAGGCGCGACTTTATTACACAAAAGCAATTCATATATTCAACCCTTATATGAATGATAAAATTAACACTAAGTCCCGCAAAATAACGTTTCAATTCAATTTATTTTACAATACAACATTGCATAGACACGTCATTCACATTACACATTAATACAAAATCGAACAACAATGACACATTCAATATTAAAATATAATATTACGACATGATTCAATAGGAGTAATAATAATAAATATATAAAAACAGTTAAGAATGGCAAACACAAACCTTAGCCTCACCTCATAAATTTATCAATTGAAAAATACCTTGTCAATTAAAAATGCTTTTACACATTTTTTTTAATGGATGTATTGATCCGATATGTTTGGGCCAACTATTATAGAGAACCGCACCGTATATTTAGGACTTTTTCAAACATCACAAGTCTACGGGATGTCTTGACAAACCTATTATTATTTCGGGTAGAGTAATTATGTATCCTGTCATGTGTAATACAAGTTTTCCTATTTTCTCTTACATATTTACAAACTTCATAAATATATATGGTTGGGAACGTCAAAATCTGCAGCTCAGGAAAAGCCTTATAGGAGGAAAACATTCTTCCTCGGTGAAGCATTGTCCGCACCATCCAATTTGAAGCCGCATTATGCGATTCGGCTGAAAAGTTCTCCCATAATACCACATTGTACCTCATGCGTGAATAAGCATGAGCACAGTATATAGCCTTACGTGTTTGCAAATCAAACGTACTTCTTGCCATTTTCAACTCAAAACAAACACTCCTCAATTTAGAACAAACACTACTAACATGTTCTTTCCAGTTCAAATTCTGATCTATATCTAAACCCAAGAATTTCGGTTAATTAACAAAATGCAACGTGTTTCCATTACTATTGACCTTTAAGGACAGACACTGATTGGATTTTGTATGAAATGACATTATATTTGTTTGACATTAAACCACTCTATCGTATAATTTATTGCATCTTGTGTTTCAATCTAGAGATCATTCTCGTTATAAGGAGATGTCTGAAAGATTACAGTCATCAGCATATTTTTTGCCAAATCATTAATATATAATATAAATAGTAGAAAACCTAGAATACTACCTTGAAGAACTCCTATATTAAACATATTGCAATCTGCTATTCAGATAAGATTTTGCCCAGTCATGGGATATACCTCTTATCCCATTACAATATAACTTAATAGGATTTCGTGGTCCACACAGTCAAATTCTTTAGATAGATCGAAATAAACAATTTGGCTTTCATGTTATTGTGTTATTTTCTCAACAAAGTCAAACATTGCATGTTGACTTGCCCTTTATAAAAAAGGGTTGGTTCGGAAATATTAGATCTTCCTTTAACATAAAAGAAACAATTCTGTTATAAAATGCTCGCTCAAAGATTTTGGAAAGTGAAGGTAGGAGTGAAACTGGTCGATAATTACATATTTGAGACCTTGAACCATTTTTTTAAAGTGGTTTTACCTTAGAGCCCTTGAGATCATTTGGAAATTCACCACTCTGAAATGAAAAATGTATTAAATTTACCAAAGGTTTTACAAAGCGAGTTCACATTCCTACAGAAGGAAAGTTGGGATATCATCCAGACCCGCAGAGACTTTAAGAGTTTGAAAATATTTTCAACTTTTCTCTCTTATCGACTGGAAGTCCTTCACACATGATTCCAATTATGGCATGCCTCGGTTAGGCAAAGTTTCCCTTATAATATATTATATAATACTCTCAAAATATTTCCAAAACATGCATGTTTGACACTGACTGCTGATTATCTACCGAACATCCATCGCCACCTGATTTTTTAAATTAGACTTTGGGATTTTTCTTATCATACCTAGATCCTTGATTTATGATTTCCACATTGTTCTTGTTTTATTTGTAGAATTGTCAATTTGTTCTCTATAATATAAACGCTCTAATAACTTTTCTATAGATTCTCTTATATTCATTAACAAATTTGGATCCTTATTAAATTTTAGATTAGTTTTTAGAACACTCAATTTTTTGTTTGACACAATTATACCCTGTGTTATCCAAGATTTCATTTTATTGTTCATAGGCTTTCTACGATTATATTATTATATAATTATATTATTTGAACCCCCAAAAACAACCACTGTATCTTGTGAACCCGGAATATGTTTACTCGACAAAAGCTAAATCATCTGTAGGTTTAACAGCTACTACTATAATATTAAAACTTATACTATGCATACAGTATAATACAGGAGTACCGCAGGGAATAAATTTAAGTCTACTTTTACTTGTTTTTTTATTAACCCCCGACGCAAAAAGAGGGGTGTTATAAGTTTAACGTGTGTATCTGTATCTGTGTGTCTGTCTGTCGCATCGTAGCTGTCTGCCGCATCGTAGCTGTCTGTCGCATCATAGCTGTCTGTCGCATCGTAGCCTGGTTTTCGCATCGTAGACAATTTTGATTTAGTATTAGTTTTTTTCTTTTTAAAGGTGACTTGATCGAGAATGTTCCTAGCTATGATTCAAGAAAATCTGTTTGGCAGTTCGGAGGTTTTAAAAATTTTAATTTTTCTGATATCTCTTAAATCACTAGCTTCCATACACGGCTTCATCAGAGTTAAACATAGGGATTCAGATTATAAATTTATGAAAATGAAACATTTATTGCGCGATTGAGGTTGGACAGGACGAATCATTCCCATATATCCATCTGCAGTCTTTACGCATCTTCATCGTATATAATCCAATCATGACACTAAATGTTAACTCGTTGAAACAAAATTTTAATTTTCTACATAATTAAAACAAGAATTTGAGTTGAATTCTTGAAGATAAAATGTCTTAACTGTCTAAATTTACTGTAATATGCATATGGCTACAATTTAAAATAATATCGCCATTTGCATGAACGTAAATGATACATGTGATATTCTAGTCATGCTCGAGCTTCTTGCTAGGGTTGCTATACGTACTGCATGTGTGATCTGTTGACATTCTGTGTATAGTGATGTATAGTTCCTGGGAACTATAACTGAGGGAAAATTCCCTCTGAATATTGCGGGGAATATTTCCAAAAATATGATTTTAGCCTACCACAAAGTACTAATGCCCACCAAAAACTATTATAGGTAGCGAATATACTTTTTAACGCTAACTGATCACAATAAACATGATTATCGGTTTTTACAAATGCTACGTTCTGGTAGCTAAAAAATAATAGGCCTTAAAATATGTTCATTCAATACGAAAAGTAATATGTTAGTGTTACATACACATAATGTAGGAGTTGAAATTTTAGATTTCACCGTCACTTATATGAAAGTTTTAATGTGCGTACGTATAGGTGAAATGCTTTAAATACATTTGTTGGTCAATGAATAATATAATAAATCTAATAGCTTATGGTATACTCCGCATGAAAAAACCATACTCCGCATGAAGTATGGCCGAGGCTGTGAACAGTGTACTTTAAATTTAAAGCGAGGGAAATTTAAATGAATATACTTGAAAATGTTTTAAAAGATTCTTTTAAGAATCGAAACTTTAAGGCTTTTAATTTTTGTGTAAAAAATACAACTTAAAGTGAATCAAAATTGCTAACTATTTAAAACTACAAACAAAAAACTAGGCTATCTGAAGGACATATAATGGCATAAAAGTAAAAATTTTAATGCATGGAATGTAAAATATGTTTTTTTTTTTTATTATTTAGTGGCATATGGTGTTAATACAATAATTGTGTTAAAAATTTATTCCACAACGGTCATTGACCATTTAGTAACTCCTTTCTTGAATATTTTAAAGATTATCAACAGAAACTTTTTGCACTATAGGGGAAAATTTTTTTTTTTTTTCATTTAAAAATTACAAGTACTAACATATAGGCCTATGTTTCTATCAAGGTATGAAGCATTATTCATATTTATTTATACTTATAGGCTAACTGACCATTTTTAATAGCTATTTTTTCTTAAATAAATCTCTAAAAAGCTGATATTGTACAGGTTTTTTAATAAAATCATACTTTTTGAGAATTTATTAAGGTTTTGGAAAAATTCGCGGAGATATTCCTAATTATAAACTTCATTAACTTTTGGAATATTCCCAGCCCACATCATTGTCTGCGTATGGTTTGTTTTTGCAAAATATAATGTGATATTCATATAGTTAGGCCTACAATTAAAATTAATAAGATCGTCATTTGCAAGAACCTAAATACTTACAAGCGATATTCTACTATCCTTCGAGTGTAGGCTACTTACTGTATTGCTAGTGTAGATCTCTGAAATAATGGTGATACAGTTAAAACCAAAGTGTCTAAATTGATTCGTTTGCTATGTTAAACCATATCATACAAACTTTTGCTCTTAATAATATGGTACAGTTTATTAAAAAAAATCTTTTTCTGTGCTTCATATAAATATATGCTGTTTTGACTTTACACAGTAAAATCGGTTAACTGCTACTGAGATTTCAGATCCAAATAGCATATAGATTGTCTAAAACTTCTAAAGTGATTGTCACTGAAAACTTTATAAATTATGTAACAATTTTATAAATTTGTTTGATATTTTGTGACACTCTTAGACATTAATTTAATCTTAAGACTATGATTATTAGTGTTTTTTTAGGAAACGAATGTAAATGCATAGTTCTAGTCCCATTGTACCACTATTCTTTACTAATTAAAAAACTATAATGTCATTCCAAATAAGTTATAAGTTATTCCTACTCTTTTGAAACTAAGAAAAACTAAAACGCTGTTACAGCTAGCTATACACACGCTTATGGGAGAGGAAGCAGCGTTTAACACGCCATTGTCCCAGCAAATTGACCTTATTGTAAGAGAGGTAACCTATAAATTGTAGACCACCGAAGTCGCAAGAGCACCCACATGGCTGTCTTTGCATCAATTTGTTTCATTATTGTCATTGGCTCACAACCGACTTGTCTCGGTTATCTTATCAGCGAGGAAATAATTAATTCAGTTGATGAACTCCTTAATTAATAACTTATTGTCGAATGAAAGATACTTGCTCTGTTCGCTGTGGGTCCTGCGACCCACCCAATCCGAATTCAAGTTTAAGAAATATGCGGCAGATTTACACAATTGCGGCGAAGTTTTGCATTTGTTTTTGTGTTCTTTTTGACATTTTAAAAGGAGCAGTTAGGTCAAATTTTAAAACTGCTAAGATTTGTTAGTTATTATTGTTTATGTTCGCCATACCGACTATTGTTTATTAAGTAAACTTGTTGAACTTACCGTCCAATAGTCCAACGACGGCCGTTTCGGCTATTCAGCCATTCTCAAGTTAAGGACCATTGTCCTTCGTCATTAGTAAAAATAAACACACATATTAGTACACTTAAAAACACTTATACACACGAGTCCACAATTACGAAATACACGCTCGCACATTTTAATGTCCATGTGGTGAGTTCACTGTCCACGGATAGACTGTCGGTGTTACGTTTGTGCATAGTTCTTATCTCTATTTGCTTTTGCTATGTCTATTACCAAGTCGGTTAATGGGTTGGAATTAAAATTGAGTTTATCATTAAGTAGCGTTCCTTGCTCTGTCTTGAAAGCTTTATAAATCGCATACTGCTCCAGAGCATTCATAAGCTTCCCTTTGCTACACTTATGCAAAATGGTCAATCACATCATATTTGTGCGTTGTTTCCATAATGTGTTCAGCAAATTTTGAATCGGTTTTCGGAGGTTGTGCTGATCGTATTGCGGGAGGAAGATGTTCTTTAAACCTCTTATGAAATGATCGTCCAGTCTGCCCTGTGTATTTTTTGGTGCAATCAGCACATGATATCTGGTATACTCCTGTTTGTTTGAATTTATTGTTGGTATTTGCACTTCTATTATTATTTCACCATAATATATATTGTATTTTTAAAGTGACAATACCTTTATTTGTAAAAAGAGAATTAAAATTCTCCTTTGAAAATGCAGGTTTTTCAAAATTGTAAGTGTATTTGTATCTTAAACCCATAAGATCTGTTGATTTTTTTACTTAGACATATTTGGAAATACATTTGTATCTATATTTATCTAATTGACTCCGTCCCCTGCTCGATTCAATCATCAACCCCACGAGGCGAAGTAAACGCAAGCAGATTATTGTATACTCCGATATTTTCCCGGAAATTACGATTGATTCGGACAGAGGCACTTGGATTGGGTAGGGTGGTGGAGGTATGGGTGACCTAGATCCTGAAACATGCGCAGTAGTTTTTGCGCGAACGTTAGGAATTTTGTTATATAACCTAATAGATTCTTTTTTCAATGTGTACTTGTCTCGGCAATTATTAAAATTTGTAGTATTCCTGAAAATCTTTAAAATCCTACATAATAAGGACGATATTTAGTTTGCCACTAGAAAAATAATTTTACTAAAACGTTCGAAAACAAGAATATTATTTCTTTTTGCCCGGTTCTCCCTCAAGGCATCAAGGCGTCAAAGCGTCAAGGCGTTACTCGTGTCAGATTAGTGTAATTAGTATAATTATATCGCATGCAAGACAACTGTTGCACTGGGTTTTAATATACAATGGGTTCTGTTTAAAAATAATAACAGTGCATTATAGACTTCAATAATTACTAAGGATTTCAAGTGTCAGTGAGTCTATTTCAATAACTAATAAATAAATGTAATTATATACATATTACTTTCATACATACTTATAAATATTTAATAATTGGTTACTTCTTTTAAATTTACTCCATGACTGCATCAAAATAATATCGGCATTTATTGAAGCATATAAGTTAAGATTTGTAATTATTTGGCACTTGAACGTTTATGTATATTATTATAATTTGTATTTTATTTGTACAACTGTTTAAGTTGAGGACATACAGAGGGGGTTGCACAATTGATATTAGATAAAAACACGGATATAATTAGACTGAAACATACTCAATATTACAAACATAAACCAATGAAATTAAAAATACTAATTATAACAATAAAATCAAATAAGAAACAAGAAAACCTCATCAAAAGGAAAATGAATGCCTTTAGCTGTTTCCCCTTGATGATATAAAGTACGAGCTAAGAAATAAAAATGTTCAAATTAAAATTTCACAAAATCATAAGATTTCCATTTTGTAAACTTTTTATATAAAATTTAAAAATGTGATCTGCTTTACTCAAACAGTTACTGCTACTAAAATCTAATAATATTTCAGTTGTATTATTTGAAGGTACAAATTATTTGGCAATAAATCGGTTAAACTGTCAATGGAAAAGCAGGACAATCCGAGATTCCATGCACAATTTTCTAAGTCAAATATGTAAATATTTCCACAAGTTATGCAAATTACAATTTTTTTTAAAGGTCAACCGGATCTAACAAATTTGTATATATAATTTTTAAATATTTTCTATTTGTTTATCTTTAAAGTTATAGTAACTATGTCTTATGTTTAGTATGATTTAATCATTCGAGTATTCTAGGCCTACTGGCAGCCATGTTCTCTCCTGACTTCTGACCATATGTTCCTGTACTTCTTGCCATAGTTTACATCTTATAAAGATATGCTTATTTGGCCCAGTCACTGGCCATGGATACACTCTGTTTACTGAAATAGGAATACAACACTAATTACCGTATTCAAGATTTAGCCTACACGTTCTATACAAAGTCGCGTTTCCAAAATCATTGAGTTTGAATGAGTATCGAAATCATTGGTGCTTGTTAGTTATTCCTCAATAGTTTTTTCGACAGTTGGCCTAGGCCAATACTAGTATTATTCGATGAAAGAGAAAAAACTGTTTAAAATTCACTGTTTTCAAGATTCATGTTGGGTATTTTAAATTCATATTAAATGAATTTAAATAGCCACCATTTTGAAATGGATACATGAATTGGTTGGTTATTTATTTTTCGAAAACTAGGCTTTATAACACTGTTATTATTAGTATCGAAAGCGTATTTTACTCGCAAGACACATAAGGCGACCTTGTAGTCCAACAATGGAAAAAAGATGTTTTTGTTTTGTGTGTTTCTTGATTTTAAATTTTTATCTGATAATTTTCATATAATATAACACATGTAGGCCTATATTTAATGTACATTGTAACTGTGAAACAATATTAAATTACGCTCTGCCTCCCTAGTTTTTAGTTTTTCGTTCAAAGCTCTACGGTCCATCGCGTGAGCATTTTGCATGATTACATAAGTTTTGTGCTGAAATCTACATAATTTTATGAATAAAAGGATTTTATTGCAAACATAATCTCCAGTGATGAGTCTAATTCCGTTTAAGTGGTATTGTGAATACACTAAAATGTCGAATTCATGGCAAACATTTAACGTCTTCTGTACCTTAAGCAGGAGCAAATTTAACTAGCCTCTTTTGAAGAAGAAGCAGGGAAGTAAGAGAGGTCCTCAATAACCGCTTTCAGGTAGGTCATGGAAAGGTTGAGGTACGTAGATGCACCACCACCTCGTCCACGGTGTCTGAGAACTCTTGAATTTTACTTCTGTGGGTATAAAGAGAATAAAGTTTATAAACCACCCTTACTGGATTTTCTTGCTAAGCTGAGAGCGAGGACCAACGCCGCAGTTGTTTAAGTTATTCCTGACATCCTACTGCGGTTTTTTCGAGAAATGGACTGCAGATGTAATGTCTGAGAAATCACCAATGGAAGTCACATTGAACCTAACTGTAAGGTAAAACCCCTTGATGCATTTTGATCAAAATAATGACACCAAAAAAAGCTCTATAAGTAGGCGTATAAGCCCTTTTTAAAGCACACTGTATCTCATTTTAGATTTGGCCTTTAACCCTTTGGGTCTCAGGCCAAAAATATGGTTGGTCGGAAAAAATGACACATGCAGTTTATTGGAAAATATGCTGAAAAATCCCAGACCAAAAAGTATGTTATGGTAGAGGTTTGGTAAACAAATTATAAGTTGCCTTGTATTGAAAAGCTATATTAATGTTTGTGGTATCAAAATGTTACAAATTAATTTGTCTATTAAACCTACTAATTTGTATGTTTCAATTATATTTTTAAAAACATTTTTATTTGGGTAAATTGTGTGTTTGTTTTTGTAAAATTTAAAAAAAAATTGATTGTAATATTTTTGAAAGAAAAACTAGAAATGTTTTACCGTAGGAAACATTAAAAATTGAATCCTTATACTATTTTCCATACGTGAACAAAATTTCAAGTCATTTGATTAAAAAATAATATCTGGTTTTATGTCGCAAAATGAAAAAGTAAAAATTAACATAGCCTAACCTAACTAAACATTCTTAGAAAAGTGAGTTCATTTTATTAATGAGTGTATTTATTATTACAAATTAAAATATAATTAATAATAATAAAACCTAAAACTGTATCAGTAAATAACTAAAATGTAATTTGAAAACACACAAACTAAAAAACAAACTTTAACCTCACTAAAAAGGCGTGGTAAACAATCTTGGTATGTTCACGAACATCCTACAATATATTACAAGTAGCACTAAATTTCATTACTATTATTGTTTAACACTCACAACTAGATCACTAAGTAACTCAAATATACACTTAGGTGCACTAAAGAACATTAAAAAAACGAAAAATGAATGTTAAATCCACCAGTAAACAAATCATAGACGAATGGCAACTAAACTGCGCAGTTAGATTACGTCAGCTGTCAGATCGTTTTAAAAATGTCAATAAGCACTTATAATGATTAAATTAAGGCTTACACTGAGAGATTATATTGTTTTGTACACAAAAATGTCCAAGTTGTATGTAAAAAGTTATTTACATAATTATAAGACTGAAATAATCTTGGCGACGATAGATCGGCGCCTGGGATTTTTCGCGTAACATTCAGGCGACTATCTATCGTCGCCATGGGATTTTACGCATACTTTTTAATCGACGATAGATCGCCGCCCTTAGACCCAAAGGGTATTTATATTAATTACGTCTTTTGACGATTTTCCCTGGAATTGCTGTGGCCTAGTGGTTCTATAGATAAATGTTTGAGCATGTTTGAATGTACATTTAACAACAAATTAGTTATGGATGAAATGTATTGTAATTTTTAATTTATGTAATAATTGTTTTATTTTCGGATGAATAATATAAAAATACTTTTCATTAATTTAGCAAATATTTATCTCGTTTATTATTTGCTATTTAAAATACCGCCAGCTCTAAAGTCTAAACACTCCATCGAGTCTTCTGAAGACTATCTGAACGATGAAACACATCAAACCGGGCTCCGATCGATCGTTTTCCTTCTCCGTTTGTAAACACAACAGAACTAAACGAGATTACAACAAAAACTGTTTACTTTTTAGAAGAATGGTTACGTTCGTTTTCCTTGTTCAGTTCTACGTTCGGTAATATTAATAAAGTGTTGGAATCTGCTCGTGATTATAGCTTGTGTAAATAATTATAATGATATAGTTTATAAATAATAATTTCTTTAAGAAATCGTGAGTGTTCTCCCCTCGACTTTCTCGTACTTTTTCAGGTAAATTACCGTAATTTGGCTAAAATGTTATTGTCTTTTGTTATTATAAAGGCATGTACTACATTTTAAATGTTTACCTATATTTAAAAACACTAATATATATATATATACATATATATATATATATATATTTTTTTTTAACGTCCTGCTGTTTTGCACTTAAGGCTAATGAAGACGGGACCTACAGTTTTACGTGGAATCCGAACCACAGCCAACGATGTCTGTTAAGAAATCGTTTTAGAAAATGATTCGGGGTCAATGGGAATTGAACCCGGAACCTTTCCATTGATGGTTGCCATGACGATTGATAAAGCATTGACGCCTTAACAACCACGGCCACCGTGGCTTATACTACTATATATAAAGAAATAGAGTATGTGTCTTGGTACAGTTCCTCTTCCGGTTGACAGAATTGGTCCAAATGATTGAGCAGATCTACAATTTCAGCGTAAGGACTACAGCAATTTCATCGATTTAGCCACTTACGTTTTAAACTAAGGACTGGCTCGGAGACAAAATGTTTACTTTACTGAATCCAAACAGAGTTTGTACAACGTCTCAAGGTCTATTTTGATGACAGTTGGAATGTTCTCTCTATGTACATTTTGTACACGAGTATTTAAAAACAAAAGATTGATTTACTAGGTGAAACTTGTTAATATCAAAGACTGTTGGAAATTGAAATTGGAATCAATGTAATCCCATTGTTTATAAGTTCCATAGCGTAATATAGGGTGATACAGGAAGAAACTAAGACTTTCAGGACGTGTTCTTCTAGTGAAAATAAAGATAAAATTACATATAACAATAGGTTGGGAAATGCTTTGTTTTCCAGTTATCCTCCATTTTGTTTTTTGTACAAAATACTTAATATGTTTAGGTGAAGGAAATGTATTGAACGCAAATTTTGGATACATATTTGATATGACATCTTTTACCCATGGATAAAAAACCAAAACATTGTTTCATATGTTTTAAAAAGGGCGGCTGTTTAAAATGTTTAATATAAAATATCTCGAAAACCACCATCTTTACAAAAATATTTCAAAAAGCAAAAAACTTCCTGTTTTTAATGTCAAGCATAGCTGTACTATTATTATTTTTGTAACTTAAAATATAACAGCGTTGTTGGCTAAAAACTAAACATTTTTAGTTTAGTTTTTAGCCAATAACTCTTATCTTTATAGAATAAGAACAGCTACAGAAATAATAAAAACGTTATTTGTCAATGAAAAAGGAAATATTTTGTTTGTAAAGTTTACTGTTTTCGAGATATTTCATATCAATAAATTTAAACGAACGGCATTTTGAAAATATATGATTTTTTTTGTACATGGGTAAAAGATGGGATACCAAATATAATCACAAAATTAGAAATGAATATATATATATTTCCTACATCCAAAGATATTAATTTTTTTGTAAAAAAAATAAATGGTGGATAACTGGAAAACTAAGAATTTCCGAACCTATGTTTATATGAACTTTTTCTTTATTTTCACTAGTATAACACGTCTTGAAAGTGTCTCAGTTTCTTCCTGAACCGCCCTGTATATTGTATTCTCGGTTCAATTAGCATTTTCATACAAAATCAGGTCAACGGTATGGGTCACTATGGCCACCTACAGAGTTAATTTAACATGAGCTTTTGAGAGAGGATTTTCCTTAAACATTTCTGACTCGTGCTCTCTATAACTTACAAATGTAGGACAAGGGCTCTATTCAGAAATAGGAAATGGCGCCAGAGCGCTCTATCTAAACTGACGAACTTTAGAAAGACGTTTATTTAGGCCTGTTCACTTTAGGACAGGCGCTCTCTCTAACCTAAAAATTGTCAGACACCTGAAACCTATAACCGAAAAATGTCGAACACATTCTCTCTAGGCCTAGGAAATATCGTAATGGTGCTCTCTCAAACCATACCTAGGCCTAAAAAATGACGGCAACAAGCCCTCTCAAAGTCGTTTAGAAGACTACGCTATAGCGACTCCATAATAAACCAAGAGATGCTACTATCACTAGAAACTTCAAAAAATCGTGAATAACTCGAAAATTAGATAGATTCTAGATAGTTTTCTTTGTTCGTATTCGGGTGTTTAGTAGGGTACTTGTATGTCCTGCGGGTCCAAAGCCAACTAAACTTCGTCCATGGTCGATGATGTGTGGAGGTTGATTGATAAAAATATTGAAGTGACAAAAAATTCAAAATTGGATATCCTCGATCCACCACCATATATTAGTCTATGACGCTGTGTTTTCTTGGAACATGTGTGATTGTTTAAATCTACCCAACTGCACTTATTGCGCGATGTGGTGATATAGTTACGTCAGCATTTTGTTGTTGTCGAAAGAACTACAAGAATGTGCAGTGAGGATTCCAGGAATTGATTGAAAATAAATTAACGACAGCGGTTAGTGTCAGGGTTGAATAGGATTGTCCAGGTTTTTTACACACGGCCACAGTTACACTTTGGAATTATGGTTAAATTGAAAACCTAATTAGGGTTAGGATGTACTTTGTATACATCAAGGTTCACAAAATTGTTTCAACATTTTGTTCTGTGTGGAGTATCGTTTTATGTATTTTAATGTACAGGAGTCTACCTAACCTAA
>JAGFPH010001290.1:268358-280243 GCA_018207615.1 Philaenus spumarius
TGTAGAGTATCGTTTTATATATTTTGATGTACAGGAGTCTACCTAACCTAATTAGGGTTAGGATGTACTTTATTTAAACATACACTTAAGGTTCACAAAATTTTTCAACGTTTTGTACTGTGTGGAGTACCGTTTTATATATTTTTATGTACAGGAGTCTACCTAACTTTCACGCGCTTCCCATCTAACCTAAAATCGTTTGTTGTTAGCACTATACAAGGTAGTTGTGACTTATATAAAAATCTCATTACCATTGAATAGTGGTAAAATAAAAATAGAAGATTTTTGCTGATGTAAATAAAGATGTGTATTTCTTTAAACAAATTTTATTGATTACAGTATACAATTAACTTATTTCTTGTAATTCATTGTTTCTAACATGTTGTTCGATGACAAGTTGAATCCGATGATATCCATGAGATCTTCTTCTTTGATGAAAATTTAAGAATTCATTTTAGAATGTCAAAACTTTCCGTCTTCATCTTTGATGATAAGGAGGGCAGAAGATCCATAGCCATTGATAATTCTGGTTGTGAGGACAGTACATGCGAGGTCTAGTTTGGGAACCGATTGCAAAGGCAATAAACGCTTTAAAACCATAAAATCGCAGCGTGGCTTACTTGGAGTGACTAGCCACGATTGTTAGTGGCGACTCTTTGAAGAATTACTTAGATTAGTGAGGAGGCTTCCGTGACACCCTCGGTGAAACGTAGCATCTGGTGTAAGATACATCCGGCGATGTCCCGAGAAATTAGTTCGAAAGCGGAATTGGGGTGGAAAGAAGAACAATTGTATTTAAATATTATTTAAGGAGTATCTGCAGTTTGTTTTGTCGTCATCGTCCAACCAATACTTATGCGAAGTACATGTTTTGAAAACGCATGAGCAAAAGCCACAAGAAGCATATTAACACTTTTGTTATGAAATTAGTTCTTCGGTCGTAAGTTGTGTGCAGATATAACAGCAAGCATATCCTTCGAAATTGGTTTTGAAAACAAAAAGCCTCATCCATCTCTCTTGCTCGGATTTTCATTCCAATGGTAGTAGGCCTACGACAAACATTTACATTTAGTGCAGGCACTTCCAACAAAGTTTTATTGGCCATTGTCGTAACCTCTTATTAACTGCTCTATGTTACAAAATCCTATTAACTATACTCTGCATGGATTTTAAACAAATTTAAAATATTTAGTAATTAATTATAAATATACAACGTGTCGGTTGCCCAAGTTTATCTTTTAACTTATATCTTTTTTTACAATTTTCCCGAAGGAAAACTTCATTGAAACCCCAAAAATGAGAGTGGGTATTTTAGGGTTACTAACTTATTCAAAAAAGAAAGGTATTTTTTTTTAGACGAGAAATTAATTTTCCGTAGATAGATATTATAGTTAGGATTTGGCACAAGGTCGCGTGAAACATTTATGGCAATCTTGTTTTATTAAAAACAAATTAAATATATCAAAACGAACGAGACGTCATTTGAATGAAAAACACCCAATGGTTAAAACAATTTGACCGGAATTAAAATCTGACTGTTGGGTCTTAAAGTACAAAGGGTCAAAGTTCACCATTTTCCTAGCAAAAGAGAGTTCGATAAATTTTAATTGGATTGCAGTAGTTAGAAAGGAACAAGAAAAGAAATACAACTGCAGTATATGTATATAATTTATGTTTCGTTCCATCAAAAGTTATAATAAATTATTCTAGTGCGTAACCTACACATTTGTTTAGTGTTCAATTTCGTTCGAAGATGAACCATTATGAAATGTATCTGCAGTAAAGTAAAATGATAATTTCTCTTATTGTTATTACTGAAACTTCACAACTAAAAGTGTTGCGGGAATAATAAATCCCAGCGTATTTATTTTGTTTGGGAAACTACATTTATGATGCGAATTTTGATTCTCGTGATGGTTTTTACGAAGGTTGTTTTAATTAGTACACGATGCTTCTGCCAGTTACATTTGCATGTTGTTAAACCATACCGTTCAAACCACTATGTCAATACGGAAAGGAGGTGGATGGGAGGGCGTCTTAAATCTGTAAATGTGAACATCGGTGAATTTTGTTATGTTGGGCCGATATTCGTGCCCATTGTTTTCTAATGAAAAGGATATATACCTACTACGTGCATGCTAAGTGTCTGGTCACGCAATGGCAATTCAAAATGGCGGCGTTAAGAGACGGGTCGATAGTTGTGATGATATCTTACAACACCTTGTGGACACGCAGCTTACCAATTACAACTCTACGGCACGCTCTTCGGCTTAATAAACAAATTCATTTATCCTTACAAGTAGCTTTTAATTTGATTCAATTAACTGTCATATAACTAACTAAAAAGCCGGAGTCGGAAATGGCCCAACCTGACACGATTTAGCACTATTGTCCTGTTTTCTGAACTATGTAGTAAGAAAGGTTATGCTACAGTTCATTCATGAAAACATTCACGGGTTGACACAAAATAATTGCGTGATAAACGTGTTTTTGGAGATCCTCTTCGGCTTTTCAGTTCTTCAGCTCTTCAGTTTTTGGAGTAACTGTTTCAGATAACGTAAGTCGGACAGCGAAAACTTTAAAATGTAATGTGCAAATATATTCGCGTCTCGTTGTAACACACTGTTGCTGAAAGAGAAATGTTTATGGAGAGTTGTTCCTTTTTGTTAGAATGTTTTTGAAGGAAAAAATTCTTTTAAAACCCAAAAGAGTTTTAAATAATAGTAATTTAAAAGTAGAGTTTTCTACGCCATGCTCGCCTCGCTTCTCATATACATTCGCGCTGAACCCAAATGCAAACAAAATATTGTTTACACTGATATTTTCACTGAAATGACAATTGATTAAGGCTGAAGCACTTGGATTGGAGTAGGGGGGTGGGGGAGGTATACGTGACCTAGATACAGAGGCATACGCAGTAGGACCGGAGATTTTCGTAAATGACGGAATATTTTGATATAATCCAGAGATATGAGTATAATGGAGGTATAATAGAGAAAACGGCAGCTTGCCTGGAAACGAAACATTTCCTCAGACTTATGTTTGTAGGACTTTTTACTCTCCTAAGTCTTGAGTCAAGTGAGGAATTCTTAGCCATATTGCACCATCTATGTATTTTACTTCGGTTATCATGGACCAGTATTTTACCAAAGTTGTAACAAAAGAAACATACAATATTTATTTCTCTATTATTAAATATACTAAAATAATGTTCAAATTAAAACGACTTACTGTCGAATAGTCAGTTCGGACATTTCGGCTATTCAGTCATTATTTAGTGGTATTTTCCAGTTGTCATAAATTTTTAAAAACCATACTTAACACAACGAGGATATAATTACGAGGGCCGTCCAGAAAGTAAAGAACGTTTTAGCATGGTTAAATAAAAACAAAAGATATCAACACCAAACTTTATTTACACAGCCATAGTACCTTATTCTACTTTTCTACGTAATCGCCATTGTTGTCGAGACACTTGTTGTAACGTGGGACCAGTTTCTCTATTCCGATGTTATACTCATCGGCCGCGAAAGATTTGAGCCATATTATCACTGCTTCTTTAAGTTCATCGTCATTTCCAAACTGTTTTCCACCCAAAAATTGCTTCAACTTTGGAAACAGATGAAAATCACTAGGTGCGAGGTCAGGGCTGTAGGGAGGATGACTAAAGATTTCTCACTTCAGACTTTGGAGTTCTTGCCGCGTTCGTGCCGAGGCATAAGGCCGGGCATTGTCGTGAATGAAAAAAACTTTAGCCGACAGCATTCCACGCCTCTTGTTTTGGATGGCGACAGTCGTTGAAGAGTCTCACAGTAGGATTCTGAGTTTATTGTTGCCCCTCGTGGAATGAAATCCACATGGTTAATCCCTTTCGGTCCCAAAAAACCGTTGCCATGACTTTGCGAGTCTGCAACAATGGTTTTTCCTTTTTGGGTTTTGAGGGCGAATTTGTGTGATGCCACTCCATTGACTGACGCTTACTTTCTGGAGTCTTATACGAAACCCATGTTTCATCTCCCGTAACAATACGTTCAAGAAATTGGTCTCCATCTTTGTCATATTGAGTCAAAAATTCAAGGGCTGCCCACATGCGTTTCGCCTTATGGTCGTCCGTCAAAATCTTAGGCACCCACCGAGCACACACTTTCTTGTAAAAAAGATGATCTGTCACTATCTCATGTAGGAGTGATCGAGAAATTTGTGGAAAAGAGTCATGTAAAATCGTCAAAGTGAAACGTCGATTTTCCTGAATTGTTTCTTTAACTTTTTTCTTCAGTTCATCCGCGACTAGTGATGGCCTCCCGCTCCAATCTTCATCATGCACGTTAGTTCTTCCTTGGTTAAACATGATACACCACTTTCTTACTGATGACTCATCCATCGCATCCTCACCATACACAGCTTTAATTTGCCTATACATTTCAGTGGGCTTAACTTTTTGAGCATTCAAAAAGCGGATTACACTCCGTACTTCACATTTGGCGGGATTTTTGATTAGCGCCGTCATTTTAAAACGCTACGAAAACAAGTAGCGTGATCACACAGAAACGAGACTCACCTCACACTGAAGAGAAAGGAAGGGGCAAGCGGCCGCGCACGTAATCGCAGTAGTGGGGAATCTACGCCGCACGCGATGCGCATTCGTTCTTTACTTTCTGGACGGGATAAGTAATAATTGTAATAAAAATATACATTTTAAATACGTTAATAATATATAATTTATCAATATATATAGTAAATGTAAGCGAGGTTTGTCCGTGCGTGCCGCAACGCACCCTCACAGCCTCATGGGCACAAGAAGGTTTTATGATAGGGTGGCCCTACATCCCTCATATATGAAGGAACTGCAGGGATTGGGGCCGGAGATGTGGGTGTCAAAAAGCTCATCACACAAATGAACATCTTATGGGAAGTCGGTGAAACAGCTGGGAAACTAGCGCAGAGGTGGCCAAGACTGGCCAGAATGTTCCTGAATGTTCGAAAAGCTTCCAGAATGTTCTTTGAATGTTCTACAATATTCCAGATCATCCAGACAGAACGTTCTAGAATGTTGGAAAATGTTGCAAAAGTACCAGCATGTTATAGAATCTTGCAGAAGGTTCGAGATTGATAAAGAATTTTCCAGACAGTTCTTGACCATTGAAAGGACTTCGAGAATGTTCTAGAAACTGGAAACGTGCTATGAAGCAAGATACCTAAAACTTGACACGTATTATTCTTAAGTCATATATAGGAGAGAGAAAAATTGCAATTTGGTTACTTACGTCTAAGGTGTAAAATAATATTCGTATAAAATATTTGAGGTAAAATGTACTCGTGCTCCAAGAAACTGGCGGAAATCATAGGGCATAGCTGATCAAGTAAGTAAGCCTATATGGGAAACATAGATTGATTTGTCGAAACGCACTATACGTTTTTGGGCCAGTGAATTCAATTATTGTTACCCGATATTTCGTTCATATAAATTAATCCGTATGTACCCCGGCTAGTATATAATGAAAAACACAACGCACGAAATTTTTGTTCTATTGGATTATTAATAATATGAAATCGTTCTAGCAAACAAATCTATCTACTGTAGATTAGATTATAAATTAATAGTTTTTTTTTTCTAATCTAGTACGTCGCCCGGCATTATATAGTGGTACCGGAACTAGGGCTGACCTCTCCCGGTACTAGAGCTAGAACTGTAGTAAATATACACACGTGTGTTTATGTTCTGTACGTGTTTTTAACAATTGTTCTAACGTTTTGACGACCTCTCGCCAGAAATGTTTAATACAAAGTGATCAATGCATCATCTGAACTCGCGGTAGTGTTTCTATGGCAATAACTGGATCACCTGATTAACAGTTAATTAGTAACTTTTAATAATTGGAACAGGTGATCTTTTATTCAGTTAAATTTATTGAATTATATACTAATATAAAATAATTAGTTTTTGAGGACGAATTTTATTCAGTGTTGGTGGCAGACTATGTAGGCCTATACATCATGTGATTATTTAAAATAGACTTTGTACGTTTATTAGTTACTAGCTGGCCCGATCCGGCTTTGCACGGATAGACAAATCAAAGTTAAATGCATATTAACAAAAAAATATATCAACAAATATATTACACTATGTATTTCTTATGGGGATTTTTGGTAACTTTGACCCCCCCAAACCCCCTCTAAAATTTCGAATTTATTGAAAACCTTTCTTAGCTAGCACCTAGGGCCCCAGAGGAAGCTACATACCAAATTTAATTCCAATCCGTTAGGTGGATTGATTTAGTAACTTTGACCCCCCAAACTCCCTGTAAGATTTCGAATTTTTGAAACCCTTTCTTAGCCAGCACCTACGGCCCTAGAAGAAGTTACATACCAAATTTCATTCCAATCCGTTCAGTAGTTTTAGAGAAATCGTGATTTAGTAACTTCGATCCCCCCCAAACCGCCCTAAAATTTCGAATTTTTTTAAACCCTTTCTTAGTGAGCACATATGGCTCTAGAGGAAGCTACATACCAAATTTAGTTCCAATCCGTTCAGTAGTTTTAGAGATTTCGTGATGAGTCAGAGAGTGAGTGGTATTTGGCTTTATATAGATTAAATATATCATATAATTTGTAGTTTCAAACCACACAATAGTTTTTCAACGTAAAAACGTGTTTAGTAACAATTTTTATTATTTTTTACGAAGGAATATTGTATATATATTTTCAGAAATATTGCAATGAATGAGATATTTTGGCAAATTTAAAATACCCATTTCGAAAGTTTAGGCTCGGTTCCCTACATTCAAAACGGCGAAGTTGGGTACCAATTTCAATGTTAAATAACCAAAACATACCTTCACTATTAAGCATATTTTTGTGTTATTTTTTTAAAAAACGAAAACTGTTTTTTTCCCTTAAAGTAAAATAGATTGTGGGTGTTGATTGCTAAGGTTTTTTCCAATATCTCTTTTTGCAAACTGAGTAAAAAATTAATAAAGTTTACTATTTTTTACTATTTATATCATACGTTTATGAAAACAATAAAACGGTTTTTGAAAATGTATTCAGCAATCAACATCCACATATGACAGTACTTCCAAATGAATCCAAATTTTTAAATTTATTCCACGAATTAACGGGAAAAATGACTTATTCTGTAGTATTGCTCTAATGGGAATCAGATTCAATATGGCGCACAAGGTAGCGCCCCCTTAAGTAGCCATTAGGTTGGCTGTTTCGCTCTTCCGAAGTTAAACTGAGTATTAGTGATTCCTAATGATAGAAACAAGAAATCCTAAAGGTTATGAGCTACAATTATAAACAAACACAGATTAACAATTAATTAATATAACAATAACCTATCTCAGTGACAACCCAACATAAAATGAATAGTTCTTAAATAAATTCTGACGATTACTACCCAGTAATAATTAATAACAAATTTTAGCAATAAATAAATTAAACTTACATTCTCATTTAATTACATACTGTTAAAATTATACCCAAATAAAAGTAGATATATTTAATTATATCGTAATTGAAAAGAGTTAATAATGATGAGTTTTAATATGATTTTATTAAATATAGGCTTATGCCTAATTTGTTTGAAAACAGAAGCCATATTTTCTATTTCAGGATTATTACAGTGTTATTAAGCATATTGTACATTTTATAAAACTATTTTATTATTTACATTACTTATATATTGTTTTATGTATTCACAAAATATGTAATAGTGAACACTTTACTTAAATAGGGTACATTCTATAGAGTTTTTAATATGTAGGCCTGTAGGTATTTTTTTTGCAAATTGATCATTTGTATTATTGTACCCAGAACATTTTTTTATCAAGCAAACATGTTTTTATCGTTTCATTTAAAGAACCTTTTTTCTAAACTTTTTATTATATTTATTTATAACTAAACATTTTTAGTATTTTTCCAAAACCCCTACTTTTCTACTTTTCAAACTTTAGTTTACCAATTTGGTTTTTTCCAAAAAAGTTAGAGAACATTTTTTTAAATAATTTAATCTATTCAAAAATATTCTCTGTCCTTTCCTAAATAAGAAAAAATATAATAGTATACACTAATTGGAATAGGATTCATTCTATAATTATAGTTTTTTGATATTCATCGATCATTTTTACAAGTTGCTCATTTTTATTATTTTACCCCGAAAAAGGTTTTGTTTTATGAAGTAAAAACTTTTTAATTTTTTCATATAAAGAACCTACAATTTGTATGTTTTGGATATATATAATTTAATTTGTTTTTGTATTTTTCCAAAAGCCCAACTTTTGAAACTTTTATTTACCAATTTAGTTTTTCCGTTCGAGAGAAAGTTAGAGAACATAAAAAAATATTTATCTACATAGTAATGTTTTCTGTACTGTCTTGAACAATAAAATGTATAATAATATATACTTTACTCAAATGGGATACATTCTATAGGTGTTTAAACGATAATGTAAAAGAGTGTCTGACACTTACAGGTAAATCTAGCAGTAATTCGGCTGACACTTCTAGGGTTTTAAGATAGAAGGACGTTCATTTGCAAGCGCATTTTTTGTCATCGGTGCATTTGGAGAAAGCTGGGAATATACGTTTGGCAACTAATTTGGCAAGCATTTTTAGACATGGCTGGGGTCTTAATCGATTAACAAAGCAAAACTATATTATAGCAATATGCAACATATCTAAAGAATGTTCAGTATGCTTCCGAGTACACAGTACTGCATAAAGATTATAAAAAAATTATTTATTGAACAAACTTTGTATAAATGTTAGATTTAAATATTTATATTTTAATACTGAAAGCAACCCAAACCCATTAATATGGAATACCTTCTAGAGAGTGCAGGCATTTGCCATCTCTGTATTAGGATAAATGAATTGATTCTGAATAGGTCTTTAAAAACTTACGTTGTGTTCACATTTGTTCTCCATCCTGTTTTTTGAAGAAAGATTGTTTGACCTATGCAATTCTTAGATGGTTTCTGTTGGGTGCTATCAGGCAATTTCATCCTTCAACATTCGAAAATTTCGGATAGAAATATCAGCTTACAATACCAAATACCAAGTCACACTGAACCAGCGTGTTCATAGTGATCTGATGCAAATGACTCAAGAATCTGTCCTATTTACTACCCGGTTCATAGAATAAATACCTTCATGGTCAACACAATAATGGCCCAATATGACTTTATCAGAGACAACACACCATATTATTACTTTTTCTTTGTCTACGGAAAAGCTTACCCACAATGCCATCTCAAAACCAAGAAATCTGGGTATGTGTTATATCAATTTAAAAGAAAATGGGTTTCACCAGACAACTTAACAGTGGACATAAAATTAAAGTACAATGTCTGAGATGATGATAATGAACTATAGTCTAGAAACTAGACTGAGAGGATTATACCCGTCTTTAGACTGACTCCACCTCCAAACTTTCCAAAGCAGATTAACTTTGGAAGAAAATCGACCACCATCATATGAAACCACTGCCCCTACGAATCCTTTCCTCCTACGTGAAGCTCGGGGACAGAACTAGGCACAATTATTGGCCTAGCATTGCCAGTTGCCCTGAAAATTACTGTACACAAATGCAGTAAGCCTACATATTTTTTTATTATCTCTGTTCACTTGTAGACGATTCTCAAAGGTGGGAAAGTCTGTTTCGTGTAAGAAGAATCACCGAACTGCCAAGATTCTGCTTGTAGATGTGACACGAAGATTCAACTTTTAAGATATTCACAGGATACTTCTCTTCGGATTTTGTTGTTCCAAGATTTGTATGTTTGTCGCTGTCACTCGATAAAACCACTTATACCATTTACTTGCTGTAAGAGAACGTTGTACGAAAAATATCAGCAGTTGCTAACATTTTGGGCGATTACTTTTGAGAACGTTCAAAAATTTTATTTGCATTTTTTAGCAAAATTAATCGATTTGAACGTTCTGTACCTTATGAATAATTTCCAACTATAAAACAATTCTCCGCAGTTATTAGAACCGACGTAACCTCTAATGAATGCAAATAAATTCCATATAATATATAGACAACAATGAACATTTCTTCAACGTTCCATTAACTACAATGATAAAGTTAACACCTACTGCGCAATTTTAATCATCAGTAGGTGCATATAATAAATATAATATTATCCTAGTAGCAAATAGCTTAAGTACGCACATGACTGTGTAGACTATTAAGTGGGTTTCTATATCGAGTGTACAACCACGAAATGTCCATGTTATAAATTATACAAACAGTTTAATAACCTTGATGGGTCTTTGTCTCAAACAGGCCAAAAACCTGTCTTTACTTTCACCTTACTTAGCGAAACTTCTACATCATCTAACATCTATCACCTCCACGACACGACGTCAAACCAACTAATCCGATATCTTCCAAACTTTTTGCCTCTCACTAAAGGTGTTTAGAATTGACTACCTTTATTCTGTCCTAATGACTCAGCAATCTACGCATTTCATTCACAAAATGTTTAATCCAGACTGCCCATTCAACTCCTATAACTCGATTTGTGTTAATACGGTCTACTGGGGACCAGCGCGGCGTAGTGGATAGCACGATCGTCCAAGTTATACCCAGAGAGCCAGCGGCCATAAAGTGTCATACCAAAATCTGCTAATTAACAGACACCACTATACGATCAACTGAGGTGTGTCGCCAAATAAACGGTATGGACGAGGAGAAAGGAGTTGTCTATTTCCTGTGGAGCAGTCGGTCAATGTGGCAAGCAGTTTTATGTTGTTTTTGGTTCAAACGCGTAAAACTTTTCTTATTCCATTATTGTGCTCAGACACATTTTTAGCCTAGTTACTAGCTTGAATTTTGGCAACTCTTTTCTTCCTTCCTAATTAGTCTAAATGGTATAAAGTTAAAACGTTATTTGTTTTCTCTGTTAGTTTCCAAGTATCTGTTCCATATTAATGGTTAATATTGTTTTAGATTTAGTGTTCAACTCGTCACGTTTGCCGAAGTTTCGACCCTGAATTTTCCTATACAGTTAAAGAACTGAGGATCTTTTCTTTTTTTTACAATGATAGAACTTTGTAATTTGAGTTTTACAAATTGAACCGACAGTTCAAAATAAACTATAATTTTCGTTACTAATTTGTGCGGTAACAGTAAGAAATTTTCCAAATTATAACGATCTTATTTGTACATTTAAAACAATTGTAACAATTTCTGTTACAATCTTCGTGAGTAGACCAATTTCCCAAATTGTTGGTTGAAACCTTAAAATATATAAATTTCATTTTTGAAATTTGCTAAACTTAAGTCAGCGGTTCATCTGCGAGATCAATTATTTACATTTTTAAGTAGTTCTTTTATCTTATAGTGGTCACTGATCAGAAGACCTTGTATACCTTTCAATGTTGCTTATGCTAGATCAGGTCGGGAGATTTATTTCAGACAATTTTTGTTGTAACTGATTTACTCTTTCACCAACTAATTATTGTTGTACAAAATATACGACCACATCTTCTAAATGTAGCTAATTAGTATAACTTCAAAGATTTTTGTAAACAGATAAGCTCTTTACTAATGAAGGTAGCGCAGTAAAATTACACAATTTGTTTTTTTTTTCAATAAAAATACACTCATGGTTTATGTTTTAAGTTAACCGTTTCGGGCCACAGATTAAAAAGAACTTTCTCCCCCATCCAATAAGTAAATTTCCCAACTCGGATGTATATTTGGTTTTTATGAAATAGCTAGTTTCTTGTTGACAGAATAAATGTAAAAATACAACTTTATAATTTGGAATACGTTCCGTCGAAATGCATATTTATTTTCTAATTTTTATCGAAATAATATACAATATTATAATAATTTTAAATGTAGATTTTTTTAAACCTACCTTTGACCGTTT
>JAGFPH010001291.1:12783-30272 GCA_018207615.1 Philaenus spumarius
ATTCGGAAAGAGCCGATTCGACCGTGCACCGGTCCACCGGTTGGACGGTAGTGAGTTGAAGAAAAGCATGTAAAAATCATACTGTTTGCCCCATTAAACAACTCCACAGGAAACGAATTACTCCCTGCCATCTTTGAAGTTATCAGTAACTTGGCAACATATCTCAGTTGTAGCAAGGGTCACACTGGGTTACAAATTTAGCTAAGTTGTGGACTATCTTTGTATTTTATTTCCTGTGTTTGCGAAACTATACGAAGTACATACTTTTGGAAGCAGTATGCGCCCCCCAATAATTGTATGAATTTTGTACATTGGAATGTTTTTTAATAGTTTTTCTGTTTTGTTTTACAGATGAGATATTCAGGGTTAGCCAAAAGTGTGTATATACCCTGGCAACTTTGTAACGGATGAAAGTAAGAAAATGAAACTCTGGAAAACTAGGTTTAAAAATGTACTGTTTAGTTAGTATCAAACTTTGCCCATATCCCCAAAATATAGGATTATGGAGCAGCTACAAAATCTCAAATATAAAGATCTATCAAATGATATGTCATTAATTAAAGGCCTCGACAAAGGAAAAGCAGTGAAACTCAGATGGGTAAAAAATTAATGCCATAAAATAGTACATTTTGAAATAAACGTAAAGTTTCTTTCTAAGACCCAACAGCCCCTTTTTAAACTACATGGAGATTTTATAAAATACTAGCTGACCCGTACGGCGTTGCCCGTGGTGGTTGATATTTTCAGTCTTTTTAACGTAATTGTATTCTTTTTAAGTGATCAGTCAGGGAGTGGTATTTGGCTTTTATATATATATATATATATATAGATCTTAAATAATAAAAGCACATTGTCATAATAATAAAAGATCTGAAATTATGATTTTAGTAACTTTGATCCCCTTAAACCCCTCCTAAAATTTCGAAATTTTTCATACCCTTTCTTAGTAAGCACCTATGGCCCTAGAGGAAGCTACATACCAAATTTCATTCCAATCCATTCGGTAGTTTTGAAGAAATCGTGATTTAATAACTTTGATCCCCAAACCCCCCTAAAATTTCGAATTTTTTCAAACCTTTTCTTAGTAAGCACCTATGGCCCTAGAGGAAGCTACATACCAAATTTCATTCCAATCCGTTCAGTAGTTTTGAAGAAGTCATTTTTTAATAACTTTGATCCCCCCCCCCCCAAACAACCCTAAAATTTCGAATTTTTTCAAACCCTTTCTTAGTGAGCACCTATGGTCCTAGAGGAAGCTACATACCAAATTTCATTCCAATCCGTTCGGTAGTTTTGAAGAAGTCGTTTTTTAATAACTTTGATCCTCCAAAACCCCAAAAATAGGAAAAAATCGGTTTTCTTTAAATAGTTTGAAGACAATTGCCGATGGGTATTTCAATTTTTGTATACTTATAGAGTACTAAACACGGTTAATTTGAGAAATCGTAAGTTAAAATCAGTTAATAATTTCTTTAAATAATTGCAAAAACCCGAATAAATCTTTTAAATTGTCTTAAGTATTTTTCATTCTTTAATAAAAGAACCTAAACTATTGAAACTTTCAGAAAATAAGCATTTTGTGGCCCTTAAGTTACCATTGAAATTGAATTATAAAATATTAATTGGTTTACGAGATATTTAATTTATTTATTAAAAAAGGGTTAAATGTTTAATACAAATAGACCAAGGGCCGTCATGTTTTTTGTCGAGACTTATATTTTAAGTATACGTTTGGGGTAAATCAAATTTTCATTATTTTAACCCTCAGAATGGCATCTGAAAAAGTATGAATTTTTAAGACAGTTTTTTAGAAATATCTTTGCAAGAAATGGAAATATTTGTATGCCACTTTTATATTCCAATAGATGGCACATTTTTTAACGTATTTTTTTTTAAAAAAAAGGTTTCTCTAGTTCAACTTGGAGCCGATATATATATATGCATATTATTTTATTTTTTATTCATAATTTGTTTATTTATAATCTTTAAGGGTTGCTATTGTCGTCAGTGATAGTTAAATACTTAAACTTTATGCTACCATTGAGTTTGATGGAAAATTATGTTTCTTTAAATGCAATAAATTATTTCAAAGAGACTGCAATTGCTGAGCGGTAGTCATTAATGCTTAGCGCATAGAAAATTGAACTTTGCATGTTCAAATCCAATGCCGATGAAAAATTTGTTTCTCCGTTATTTATGGACCGAATTCAATGGGTTTAAAAAAATCTGGATTAGAACGTTTAGCATTAACAAATTTTGCATATTAAACCACTATTTAAAAAAATGTTCTTAATGTTCAAAAGTGGATTTGGAAAATGCACTTAACATAATTGTATTCTTTTTAAGTGATCAGTCAGGGAGTGGTATTTTGCTTTTATATATATATAGATCTTAAATAATAAAAGCACATTGTCATAATAATAAAAGATCTGAAATTATGATTTTAGTAACTTTGATCCCCTCCTAAAATTTCGAATTTTTTCAAACCCTTTCTTAGTGAGCACCTATGACCATAGAGGAAGCTACATACCAAATTTCATTCCAATCCGTTCGGTAGTTATTGAGAAATCGTGATGAGTGAGTCAGTGGGTTTTGGCTTTTATATTACAAATTTGAATTTTATTAATTATTAAAATGCCAGTAAGCAAATTAAAAATGTTGCACCCTTCTGGACGTTGAACCTGGTGCAGGCACTGGCGACACCACTGCCCTTATTATATAGATATTGCAAAACATCCAGTAGCCTTACTTTGTTTGTAGCACATTTCGGTGTTCCAGATTTGGGACGCCCCTTACATAGTTCCTGTTTCTTCAAAAACTTGAATTGGTTTTTTAACACCATATTTAGCTGATTTTGCGACTTGCATGAAAATCTTTAAATAAGCTCCTTAATCATCATAAGATCTAATGCGGTCCCCATAGCCTCACATCATTAGTATCGTAATTCGCTCTGGTTCACCTAACTCCATTTCTACAGTAACATAAGAACACGGGCATTAACTTGGTTCACACTAGCAATAAACCAAAGAACTGATACTATAAATTATGAAAACGGTTAATATATAAACTTAGATGGGATAGATACCTATATAATAGTTGTCTCTATTCTTTTTCATTTGTCAAGAATTTTAGAAAGATATGTCACTTTACATGGGTCTTTACATGATGATTAAGCTAGATATTGTTAAAGTTTTTATACTAACCAAAAAGTACATTTTGATATCCTAGAAAAGTGTCCAGAGAGTGATTTTCCTACCTTCTCAAGTTACAAAGTTACCGGGGCGACATTTTGACCTAACCCGGTACTGTGCACCATCCAAGGCATACTAAAACATGCATTACTCCAGGCCTAATCAAACGTAAACTTTTTAATTTACTACACTGATTGTTACAAATAAAAATGGCTTTAGTTTTTATACGATAGTGTTTTTAAACTCAAGTTCTTGCACACTGAGACCAAAGGTGATGTTCGGTAATTACATTTTTTATGTGGATTTATTTGAATACATTTTTGAAGCAGGAACGTTTTTAACTTGTTTTATTTGACAACAAAGCTGCAGGGGTTTGAATCTGGATGCATTCCATGCATGTTTGTTTTGTAAGAATATTAAAAGTTGATTTTCAACAAACTGTGTAATTTTGAAGTGCTAACATAATTTGAAATGTTAATCTCTCTCCTGAATTTAAAGATCAGTCAGTCGGAAAAAGACGAAACACAGAAATTTGTATTTGCAACTTGTAGGTATTGAAAATAATAAAAAAGGTTTATTACCTTAGTTTTTCCTTCAGACAATGCCAATATTCTCTTCTATTGAATTTCTAGTTTCAACGGTTATACCGTCATCGTCGGATCCTTGACGTCGTTATCAGTCGTTCCGAGGCGTTGTCAATGTCACTTGCCTAATAGTCCAGTCATTTAAGCCAACACAGAGGGTCAACCTTAGAATGAGAGATAATAAGCTGTAAACTCGTATAATCCTTTATTTTGGCATTCTTAAAGTTTTATCTAAAGTCTCATAAAATCTCGTGTCCGCGTCTTAGGATATTCAAGGTCAAAAGTCACAAACATCAGTTTCTCGCTTCCTATGGTTTCAATGCTATTAGGATCTATTATAAAAATTGTATAGCATAAAGTTCTCTAAAAATTTAGTTTACAACTTTTTTTATACGTTTAACCGTTTTTGAGATAGAACGCGGAGAGCGCGTAAAGCTTACCCCTACATAGTATAATGCAAGGTCAACCGTAAGTCCCAGTAAATAAAACGTAGTACAAAATTAATTAATAAATCTTTAAAAAAATCCATAATTATGATTAATTTGCATTGTTTATTAATTTTAATACATAATATTTAATAATATTTTTCATTTATCGAATGTATATTCGTTTAATACTTACCTACTTCGTGTCAATAAAAAAATTGTTAAGTGAAATACTTTACGTATATTTCAATTATATCTTAATTATATTTTAAGTAGAAAAAGAATAAAGTAAATACTTTAGAATTTTATATTTATTTTGAAATTTTATGTTGCATACATTTATTTAAATTTAAGTTCAAATGCGGGAAGGATTTACAAAAACTTTGATAATTTGAAGGACATGAGTCTCAATTTTATTCTTCTTTATCATCTTCTTCCGGTCGCTCGAAGATTTCCAATTCAATATCATCATCTTCGTCATCAAGGATATTTGTTTCTTCTATCTAACTCTTCAAGGTTTTTAGGGGTTAATGCACTTTCTTCATCAAGATCGCTTTTATACAATGAAGCATTGAGGCAAGCTTGCCAATTACACTGACCACAAGCTAAAGAGCATTGCAACCCCGATTTCCTGCATCCGCAGCGCGAACCACAACCATTCTTGCAATTACAAAATTTGGAGCTGGTGGTTATATTGTCGTTATCGGTTCCAGGAGTTCATTTCGCATAACCCGACCCCATTCCTGGGATTCTAAATCATTCCCTAAACAAGTTTGAATTTTATAATATACATAAGTTGATGAGCCGCTGCACTTGTTGGTGAAATATTGGATAACTTCACAGGTTTATTTAGCTTTGTTTACTTGTTCTTAATACCTTTTCTACTTAAAATGTAAATAAGATAATATACTGTATTAAAATAAACTAAAATTATTTCACTTAAAATTTTTTTAATTACACGAACTATTTAAGTATTATTAAATGAATATATATTTGATAATTGAAAATTTTTTTATAAATATATCTATTAATTGATAAACAATGCAAATTAATCATAATTATGGATTTTTAAAAATTTATTAGCTTTATACTACGTTTTATTTACTGGGACTCACGGTTGACTTTGCATTATACTATGTATGGGTAACCTCTGCGCGGTCACCGCGCTCTATCTCAAAAACTGTTAAACGTAGTAAAAATGTTATGCACAAAATTTGTAGAGAATTGTATGCCCTAAAATTTTTATAACAGATGCAAATAGCGTTGATTTTTGTGACCTTTGACCTTGAATATCTTAAGATGCGGACACGAGATTTTATGAGACTTTTGAGACAAATTTTAGAATGCCAAAATAAAGATTTATATGAGTTACTGCTTATTATCTCTCATTCCGAGGTGAAACCCCTATTATGACTGGACTATAATTAATTAATACATTAAACACGAGTTAAAACAACTTACGAAACAACTATTGCATAAAATACGTTTGGACACAAATAGTCACAAATATTCACAAATAGTGACAAATTTATATTTAAAATTAACCAACGTTGCCGATAGGTATTACAGGTATTGTTTTTGGCACACATACAATACAAATTACCATTATTAAGAACTATTAGCTTGTATACAGCCTACATTAAGCTTTTTCCAACTGCACATTTTTAAACAGTTTTTATATAATTAGTTCAAATTGTGTATAGAGTTACACGTTATTAGTCTGATGTGAATATCTCGAAAACGTTTTACCTTTCATATATTTAAAAGGTAAATATTTCTTTTGTAACAAACCACTAAATGCGTTTTACAATGTAACTGTATCTTAAAAGATAACCAATTTATGGGAAAATAACTATAATTTTCAACTTGCTTCTTGTTTAAAAGATACAGGAGTAGCTAAACAATTTTTTTTCAAGATATCAAAATATTTTTAAATATAACAAAAATAAAATGGCGTATGTCTAAAAAACTAGGGAATTATAAACATTGTATTAATGATATCGCAAATTTCCTGCGGCCCCGAAACAATAAGTATTGGTAATAGTTCTAAAACAAAATATTTATGCATAGTAAGGACTAAAAATCTAAACTAATTTAGTTACTTTATACAAATCATTGTTTACATCATATCTGGGTGCTACCACTTACCCGTTTTAGGTAAAGCAAGGTCATTGTTCTCAATTACGTTAATAGAATTTCTCGTATTTTCCTGAATTGATAAATGCCCCCGCCCAACACTAAATTGGCAAATCGAGACGATCCTTCTTGTCACCATTAACACAAGATATCCATTATATAACGCGACCGAATGTCATTGCCATTGTCGAAACCGGCTTCGAGTAGGGCATTGACTCGGCCCAGAAGAATCCCAAAGCGGAGGTTTTTTGGGCGATCACTTAAGATTCCGCGAAACTCGTAAAGGGATTAAAGAAGAGTTAGGAATTGTAAAGTGGTCTTTAAGGGGGGGGGGGGGGCAATTATGTTATTAGTCGTATTGGATGTCTTGTAAAATGCCGGTTATCGATGTCCATATACATGATTGGCGTTAGATGTTAGAGATACGGGTAACAGAAGTGGCGGAACTCTTTCAGTAATCATCAAGATACTATCTTTCACTTCCTTAACTTTGCGAATAAAATCCGTCTCATTCACAGACGGACGTGTGAATGACACCGGCATTGTAAGATAGTAACGGAATATTAGCTACGTCGAATTTAAACAGTGTTGTTTGCGTTCATTGATTGGAATGATGTTCGTCTCAAGAATTCAAACTTTTGTTAAATAAAGGGTGACCTAGATATGCTTTGTTTATTAATCTCAAGGACATCTATTTTTAAATCGATTTAACGGTAGTTATACTCGAAACTACGAACAGTTCTTGCCGTATTCTAAGTGGAATGTGAATGGTAATTTTCCACTTAGTCGTTTCCAATCTGTGCACATGTAGAATAAATTATATAACATCAAGAATTGGTGGTAATATAGTGGTAAATTTATTACATTTTGTTAAATTTGTTACATGGTAAATTTAACACATTGTATTCTAATCATTTTTGGTTTCTGCCTAGTTTAGAAGTGGGTAAAGGTACTTAGTTAAGGTCAGTCACGACTTCGTGCCCTTTTGCAAACAAGTGTCTCAATTTAAAAATGCATTTTTTTTTGCGTAGTTAAAATGTATGAATACGTTTTATAGTATTTTTTTAAACTGAGGAAATAAATCATGTTCTATTTCTACACACTGCATTCCTTTCCAGAATGAACATGAAAATATCAAATGTTAACCTATAACTTCTAAAACCTTAAATAATAAATGTCAATTTCAATATTTGTGTAACATTTAACTATGTAAATAAACAACAAATATTTAATAATACCATCCCCACATAAGAGATGTCACCATTGGATAAAAATTTTAAGTGCCTCTTGTCTTCTGTCCTTTTTCAGTATTTTGAACTGAAAACCAATAATTTCTGAATGTATATTGGCAAAAATATATTTCTAAACATTTTTTTGATTTAATATTAAATGAATATTATGTTTCATTAATCATTAATTTTTAGTAGTTTAGTGAGTATCAATATTTATTTAAAAAATATTTAATCATTGAAATAATATAAGAATTTAAAATAGCGATAATTTAAAAACCTAATGTTTCGTTATCAAACATACAAAGAAAAAGTGATCAGCAATAAACTCTAGCACTCTGAAAGACTTTAAGTTTATTTTTACAGTTGTGGGTTAAGGTTTGTGTTTTGTGCTTATAATTTATGTTGAATCCGTATAGGAAAAGGATTAGGAATAAGGATGCAGTAGGAATAACAATGAACAGAATAGTGAAATAACAGCATGCTTGTTAGCTTCAACAATACAACACCAAATATTGCCAAGATTACACTTAAAGGTTATGTTACAACTTCAGGGAGATTTTATATTTGACGATATTATTAAGGAAAACTCTTAAGTTACCTAGTCAAATGTATATTAAAAGTTTGCAAACATCTTTTTAATGCTAACATTTCCTGACCTTAATATTTGTTGTTAATTTTTAACGGTTATCCGTCTTTAGTTTAGTCACAAAAGGCACAAATAAATGCGGGTTTTAAAAAACTGTTTACTATTTCAACAATTGTGCAGACAAGTTATTAAAAAATGTATGATAACACCATTTAAACGTAAATCGCAAGGCTATATCCAACACATCAGTAACCGTTTCTTAAAACTTAAATATTTTCTTTTAGAGCTAAAACTTTAAAAAATAAATAGAAATAAGAATAACAAACACACACTTTTCATAATACATATATAGTACGTAGAAAACATTTAAACAAATATTTGTGATTAAAACGAAAAGATTATACAACCACAGAGACTAATCTTGATCTAAACCCTATGTTTTTTACAATAATTTGTTCCTACATTTGCCCCCCACCATTTTATTTTATCTGCCAATGAGGGTTGGTAGCACTGGTGACCTATCTACATACCCCTCTCTTTCTTACAAAGTTGTCAGTGTAGTTTGCAAACAATAGCGTTATTGGTGTGTTCTCTCTGTTATATACCTTTGTTGATGTCTGCGCGTGTTGGGGAACTACAGTCCCTCACGTGACAACTTACGGTTAGTTTTGTAAACTATCTGAGTTGTTGAACGACTACTAAATTGTTTTAATAAATTTTTCAGTCATTTATTAGTGTCTTATTATTATTTTATATATTTGATTTGTTAGTAAAATCAATATGTATAGACTCGATCGACAACAGTTACTATTTTGGTTGAGGGAAACGGAAAATGACGAAGAAACTATTTTGGGTGTTGAAGACCTAGGCGAAATTTAACCTGATCATATAGAAATATTTCCGTCAAAGAACAATGATGAAGTCAATGATTTTATGGAAGAAGATCAAGCATCTGTGGAACTTTTGATGGACTTTCGTGATCCATTACCTCTAGAACGTCCAGCAGTTGCGGGGTTTGTGAATCCAGAGCTACTTGTGAGTGATGCTACCATTAGATTCTTTGTAAAACATCAGTTCTTATAGTTTGTTTAAAAAAACATTCTTACTAACGACATACATGTTTCAAGTAATTTGTTTTGTTAATAATTTTTATTCAGCTCATTTTTGCACAAGTCTCAGATTTAAGTACAAAAATAAAATTAACAATGTAAAATAAAAAAAATTTATTTGAAAATCGTGTTAATTACTTTACTTTAGTGACCTCTTTTCAAAAATATTGGTGGAAATAAAAAAAAAACACTTACGTTTTAGAAAGTGACGTGACCACTGGAGTGTTAAGGTTATATTTTCATTTTTTAAAGTTTTTTGTGTAAAGTATGAAGTATGCTTCGTATTTAAATGTGTCCGTAAGTGATGTGCAGCTCAATGTTATGTTTCACTAACGTTTTGTTAATTTAAGCTATCGTATATATAAAGCTTGTAAAGAGCTTTCAAATTTAAACCACTATTTTTATCCTACAAGTTTTTTTTTTTTCTGTGATCAAGTAAATTATAAAGTACATAATTATAATTTCATATTCACAGAACACGGAAGGGGGAGGGGGCCCTTGGCTTATGACCTCAAATTCTGTAAATGCGGCACTAAATCCCTCCATTGAGATAGGTACATATTTTTGGCATATTTTATGTATACGAATTATCTAAATATTTACGTCGAATAATTAAACTTTATGTACATAAAACTATTCCTTCGTAAACATTCTGAAATTTGTGTAGAGCTATTTAGGGAAATGCAACTAAATAATGAGGAAAATATGCTAGAAACCTTCAATTTGGAAAACCTTTTTAAGAATTCTCCTATTTTTGAAAAAAAAAAATATATATATATATATTACAAATCATGCCTAATTTGGATGTAAATTCAAACAGAGAACTAACGTTTTCCCAGTCTTACAGACTTATAATTTATCTGCTAAATTATAAAATTAATTTAATTATTTTTAGGAAATAAATACTATATTGCCAGGATGATAGTACGGGAATGTGTGGAACACTAACTCACATTTGTTGATAATACTTGTATGCAGGAATTCAATTTGAAAGTAATAGATGCTTCTTTCTTAAAACTGAAAGTATTACTGTGATTCGTGGAGGACACATTTTTTACATAGTCTCAGTACAATATTTTAACGTTAAAATAGTTTTTATTTTATTGTTCAACAATACTTATAATTTTTCATTATTAGGAAACTAAGAAAACGAAGTTAATGTTTCGTTTTTAGATGTTTTCGTTAAAAGATTTTCTTAAAACGTCGGTTAACAGAAATAAGACGTTAATGGTCAAGGAAGGTTTAGTGCATTCCTTATTAGGCAGAGACAACAATATTCGAACTAATGGATAATCTCAGTCAATAACTTCTAAACGTAAAAATTGATATATAGTAAAAAGAAAGCACCTCAAGATAAAGGCAAACCTTTGGCGTGTATAATAATTACCTAAGGCGGAGGAGTAGATATACAACATAAAATTGTTATCTAGTTTGACAATAAAAACACTCTTAGGCAACATCTCGTCAAAACCTATCATGAAAATGTCACTCAAGATACTAAAAACTATATTTATAGTATACAATGTGAATGTGATAACGGCAATGCATTAGTGGTACAAAAGGACAACTAAATATTAAATTAAATTAACCGAAAACAACTTAAGGATCGCCAGTGTAGATAAATCGTTAATGTCATTTTGTCCAAAAATCATAACTTCAATTTGGGGAGGTAAAAATAATACATCAGGAAAAACTTTTACAGATGAAAACTAATTAAACCCTAATAATATATACAATTAGATGTCAACCCGAGCAAACAAACTAGTTTTAGAAATAAGGTAATTGTGGCTATCTTTATTTAAAACAGAAAAATAAAAAAACTCACGACTTTTTTAAATTCAATCATTTTAACCGATAATCCTCCAGAGAGCGGTATTACAAGAGTCAGAGCCTGAACACTAAAACATTGGGGAAAGGTTTTTTTAGTCAAACTTGCATTTTCATGATTTATAGCGCAG
This sequence comes from Philaenus spumarius, assembly GCA_018207615.1. NCBI lineage: Eukaryota > Metazoa > Arthropoda > Insecta > Hemiptera > Aphrophoridae > Philaenus > Philaenus spumarius. The sequence continues at coordinate 24,005 of JAGFPH010001291.1, forward strand.
TCCTGTTATTTTTATGAACAATTAACTGCTTTGTCTTGCTCATCTTTGTCTATTATTCTTTCTGTCTCTTTGGGCTTGGGAGTGTTTTTATCCCTATTCTAATTTTCTTATTAGATGGAACAAATAGAATAACGCTCTAAGTTTATGTTTTATATTTTGTTTATATTTGTGTTACCTTCAGTTTTTTACCTAACAACAAGAGTTAATTAATGCTCTCGAAAGGTCCTGCATTTTTTCTTTTATACTCAACTGATGAGAAATGTCTAAACAATTAGTTGTAAAAAGTGAGCAATTAATAATTATAATTGTTTCTAAAACATCAGTTAATTAAGAAACCACAATATGTGAGTTAAAAATTAAATCTAGTGACTAAATTGTGATAGAGGCGGGATGGTATTGAGTTGTCTATTTCAATAGGTGGTCGTTCAATATGGCAAACAGCATTCTTGTTATGGACTCAAGCAAGTTACACTTTCAGTTAGTCTATGTAGAATGTTGTATCAGCAAAGTGGCAACTGGAATTGAAGTAAAGCCCAAACTGTAAAAACTGTATATATACAGTGGGGAGAAAGTAGGGTGCACCTGAATGCAGCAGCGGAAGGCGGAGGTTAGTGGTAGAGAAGTTTAAGGCGCTAATCCAGAGAGCCAAGGTTGAAACCTGTAAATCGGTGGCGAAGGTTTGAACCTAGCTAGCTGCGATATACGATGCCACCAGTTTGATTTACCCTTAATTTTCAAACTAAAAACCTTAAGACAAACAAACAATTTATGGAAGGAAGTTAAATATCAAATATGCCGTTTTGAATTACTAATTACTTTTTAAAATGATATTGTCAAATCTGAAAACTTAATTCAATTTTAAATTAAAACAGTACTATGTAGAAGAAAATGTAATTTTAAACCACTAATCTTGATGATAAATCGAATGCAATGTAAATGCGAAGAAAGCAGTTCGTCTACTTTAATGGAATTCAAAAAATTATTCAAATAAGTCGTTGCAATAAAGACGAACTAATCAGACCTGAAACCAATATAACCCAGGCCTCCTCGGGATATAAAAAGCAATATTCTAAGTCAATAAGCCTTAAGTAGTAAGAATGTTATTACAGAATTTTCTTTTGTTATCAATATGAAATTGATTTCCAACAATCTGTGTAAAGTTACCATTTATATTTTTGTTCCATTCTAAAAAGGGAGACAGTAATTTATGCAGGGATACACAGTGTTATTTTTTTAATACCTCTATTATTTAATCATTAAAGAAAAGCGAGAAATTAAATATACTTGGTGAAATTGTATTATTATTTAATTAGATTTATAAAAATGTTTTCGGAGCTATTATTCGCCCATAGGAAAAACCTTCACTTTATTTAGCTTAAGAATTGTTTTTAAAATTTCACAAGTTTCAAAATGTGTATGGAAATTTACCTACATTTGTTGCTTTGGAATTTATTTAGATTTGTTACGAGGTTTGGGATACTAAAATATGTTTCTACAAAGAACCGTTTCGTAGCGAATTCTAAAGAATCCATTAACTTTATCAAATATACCTTACTTATGGAGATAAAAATTATTCAAACGTTAATCCAAGATTTGAGAAATACTGTAAGACATAGTTTAAAACGTTTGCTCTACCATTCACTACTCTTGTTGAGATAATACCCATTGATTTCCAGATGGATTTAAATGATCTTCAGTATACAAAGTTTTGAGTTTAATTTACTGGATGTTTATATAAATACTTTACTGAGGAAATGCAAGCATTGAGGAATCATGCCTTGTAAGGGTAACATTAATTTGGAAGTATTCTACTGTACCTACTTATGAAACCGGTCTTATTCTTTGAATAAACAGATCAAATCAAAGAATCTTTCCCGCCATACTGATTAATATTTGGAGTAAATCTTGCGAAATTCTGTGTTTAACTTTAATATGGACAGACTAGTCACAAACTATCAGTGTTAAGTTTCCCATCAGGCTCCAATAATTTTAAATTGATTTGTGTCTAAATTTGTGTTAAAATGTATGAAAATTATCTTGAAAGCAGGTATAAGTAGGCAACTTATTTGTCGAAAGAAGTTAGTGGACGTATAGAAACTGGATATGAATGAGGATGATAGATTATTTAAAATGAAATTTTGTAGTTTTTTATAATTTTGAATTAAACTAATGCGATTAGTTCGTAATCATAACGAGAATGTATACAGCTAAATTGTGATATACCTTTTTTTAAATTATTAGGAAAAAGATTGAAATAGGAAATTATTTATAGTTTCTGTATTATGCAGAAATGCACTTTGCAACTATCATTAGTTTCTTAGTGAATAATTACTTTTACAAGGAAAAAGGGTTTTTGTCGAACAAAGTTAAATTTAGGCTCTTCCTCTTTATCGTTCTGCAACTTTATAGGACAAATTTAAAATATGTTTTCCTATTTCAATATTTATCGAAAATATTTAAAAACTAAAATGTAAAATTTTTCAAAACTAAAAATTTTATATGCAATACACATTTTTAATGGGTTTTCTAAAGAATTAATAGACAACATAGTAAGAGAAATTAATTTCAAGAAAATCAAGGACTCAAGGTGAATTCTTGTGAGCAACAAGCCCCAACAACGATGGGTTAAACAACGTTTGCCCCGCCATTATGTAATGTTGTTAGAAAATCGTTAGCGAAATTTGCAAATTTGAATGCAACGGAGTCCTCATGTGATATGTGAAGTTGATTTTTCAGAGAGTGTATATATTTAAATTTGTTCAAGTTGTGTTTTTAATGTTTTATTTTAATTGTGTATAGTTTGTTACGACGTGTTCCACAACAGTGGAATTAATATTTTTTTAGGTTGATCTGATAATGGTGGTGGTATGAATCACCGAAACCGGTAATCCAAAAAGGATATATTTTATAGTGTTCAACGGTTGAAATAAGGTAATTAATTACCCATTATTATAAAAAATAATAGCTAAATATTTTTATATTTCTCTCACTTTCACAAGTAAACTAGATATAACTCGATGTATGCAGGATATGTTACTGACCATGTATATGCATGAAACCATCCAACTTATGTGGATTTCATTTTCTTTAAAAGACAAACTTAAGAAACAGGTTTTCTTACAAAGGGTTTTACAATTGACGCTTGTATTTACATTTAAAACCAAGAACATACGTAAAAAATAATTACTACTGATGACTACAAAAGTACTATTCAAGTGCCGCGTCAAAAGCTTTCACCGCGCGGACCAAGTATTTGGTTCTGAGCACTTTTAAGATGACATTTAATCACTTAACTATTGCTATTAAAACATATAAACAGGTTTAGTTTCTGATTTATTTGCTTTTATTCAATGTATTTTAGAGTAGGAGGTTTACAAATTTGTGTAAAGAAGCTCATAACGAAATTTCAGTACAGTTATCGTGAAGTTAGAGTGGTTCATTATATTGTACCCAAATACTGTATAATAAACTGGAGAAGTGACGACTAAATGTCTGGAAGCTCTATCCAAATTGAATTGCTAAAAACAAAAGATATACTTAATATATTATCCAACTGGCATTCATTCCGTTCAATGATTGTTGATGTATAATTAATGTACGATTAACGGTTTTAAACCAATGTAACTTGAAACGGGATTTCATACACCTTTTTTTCGGTATAGTTATACCACTCAAGTTTTTTCATCTTCACGACTTAAAAAATGTATTTTCCAGAGGTCAAGCAGTGAACACTATGAACATAAAAGAGCTCTTTACTTTAAACAATCCATAAATAAATTTTATTCACCCCTCGAATTTAAAGTAACGTTATATAATATAATGTTAAAACTTACCGCCATCAGTAATCACTTGTATAATGCCACAACTTACCGCCATCAGTAATCACTTGTATAATGTCACAACTTACCGCCATCAGTAATCACTTGTATAATGTTACAACTTACAGCCATCAGTAATCACTTGGATAATGTTACAATCACTTGTATCAGAATGTCTAACGTTTTGGATATTCAACCGTTAACAGGTTTTTAGGAAAATGTCTTCGTTTCCATGGAATAATTAAGTAAGAATAACAAGTTCATAAATATTTAAATGAATAACTCACTACATACTTTTTATGTAATAACTCATCCTGTCTGTTTTGTTATATAACAGTTCGGTTACAGAATTAACCTAGTAAATGTAGAATGATTGTTTATGTGTGATATCTTGGAAGAAGCCGTAGGGCTATAATCCACTAATTAATTGTTGTTTTAATAAAGGAAAATTTCTAAATGATGTATTATGAACTGTAATAAATAAATATAAAAATAAGTTACATGGTTTTACTAAGTCTTAAGGTGTTTGCAAAAATAAACATTCTAGTGCACAAGCAACATTTTTATTAACTCTCCTACCTTACTGAAGCCAGTAACATCTCTAAAGTACAATTACCTGCTTCTTTTATAACATTTGTTAGAATGTTGCCTATGTATGTTTCGTTGACTTCTTTCAAATAAACTCTGCTTCAAACAGTTGCCTGATGATGCCTAACGGAGAAACAGATTATAAAGCAATAATATTTGTGAGACTAATTTGATTTTGATAATAATTTAGTCAGACTATAATATAAATTTAATTTTACATACTCATAGCACGCATACAGGAATAGGGTTTTGGATTGTTGCCAGATGAAGTTGTGTTTTGGACAGTAACGGAGCTTAAGTATTGGATACGTACTTTATCCCGCCCCTTTACCAAGTGTGATTTACCACGTAACAGATTGTGCGCAAATATGTTGACTTAATATGGTGATTTATACCTGTTTGTCGTAATATCAAATTATGGTTAAAAGCCTATAAAATTTTTTTAATCTAAATTTTCGAATTGTCAAAAATATTAATATAACAAATATATTTATATAATTGTGAATACATCCTCATAAATAATGTAAACTGTTGAAAACTATATACTTACTCTCTTATGTTACAGTTTAGTATTTATTGAGAGCAAGCAATTTAAGTTTTGGCACTTGGTTTCAACTGAAATATCACTATTTCGTAAATAAATAAACTAAGAAAAATTTGTTTTCAAATCAAAACTCTCCTTAAATTTCATAAAAATTAAACATGATATTTAATTTAGTAACAATAAAGATTTTCTAACATTCCCAAAAATTTACAACCATAAACAATCTAAAACTTAGGATTTCTTTCTGTTGACATGTTGTGTATTATTTACCTTTAAGTGGTTATATCTCGAACTATTTTAAAATCAAATTAAAGGTTATTGCATCGAGTGTAAAAGAAAATCATGGAAAAGATTAGCCCATAAATAGTAAAACATTTTACGTGCAAAGTAAAATTAAGTAGTTAGTTGACTGTTCAAAATATATACTTTAGTTTATATAATTCATCGTAAAGTTTCCGTGTTGGTAATATGATCGGTTATTTACTTTACCACATATAAACTGCAAACTATTTGTCAGTGATATTTACAATATCTACTGAAATAGAACTTTAAAATAAATGCAATCACTAATTTTAATTGTATATATTAATTACGAGTAAGACTGAGCCATCCTGATTCTTTTTAACGTTCATTATAAGTAGTTGAATTTCCCTAATCTTAATAATTTTATATTCACAAACATCATTATTTAAAATTTTAGCTTCGAGGTTATAATTATTCGCACGACTTTTTAAAGAAGAAATTAATCATAAAATTGAAAATAATTAAATAAATTGCAAGTGTTGGAAAATAAACAATTTTTGTTGTTGTATATGCAAGCCAAGACGTATAAATGATTTTTGAAACAAAACTGTTTGCGTCTGAAAGTGTACCTGTTTTATAGTTTAACTACGTCATCGTTCCATGTGTTTTTGTAACCTAGCTTTTTCAACATTTTAATAAATTCTACGAATAATTTTTACTTGAAGTTGATTTGGTGAACTTAAATTCAGCTTAATACAATCATTTGTGTCAGAATCTCTTCCCACAGAATGTGAACATAAACAAACATGTTGCCTTTCTCATTTAGTACAATACTTTTGAGTCGATGTGTGTGTTTTAAGTTTAAATGAACAAGTCATTTAATATTTAACAATAATCTGTCCATATATGTTCTGATTTTCCAATAATCTGTACATGCTGATTTTTATTTAAGAACTATATGTATTCTCAAGTTCCATTGGACAACTCTGCTACATACTTTACATTTATGCGATATGATACCAATTGTGTAAACGATAAAATAATCACTCTGACTATAAAGCAAGTCATATTTTTA
>JAGFPH010001291.1:30372-41549 GCA_018207615.1 Philaenus spumarius
AATATTTTTTTTAAACAAAAGAAATAAATGCTAAATAAATATGGCTTATTTTGTTATAATCGTAAATATATATATATATAAATAATGCCTTTTATATATATATAGACTCCATAACTACATCCTAAATACGTGCTCTTAGGCCTATTATCAAGCTTTTTGGAATTTGACGGATCCTGTGATTGGTCCCGGATTCCCGGGATTCATTCTTACTGTCCCGAAATCCCGGGATCGAAAATATCGTCCGGGATTGGATTCCCTATACACAGCTCATGTAAATTATTTTTTGAAGCTATTTACATAATCAGTTGTCTTTTTAGAGTAAAAATCTTAAAACAGTATATTTATTTAAGAATTACTTTAATATACTCTGTTTGTTCTAGATATTGGTAAATCTACTTAACAAATTCTATATATTGGTCCATATCGAATATTGTCTCATTAGTGAAGTTTCATTTTCAATGCAGATTGTTTCATTGGAATCATTGCCAATTAACGACTAGTATTGTTGATACTAACTCGTTATCTCAATTTTCGTTTACGGCATGCAGATTTCCCCGTAGAGCGTAATAGTTGGAACAAGCTTTATTAATAAATCTCTGAAACCACCCTGTAAATAGCTGAAATCAGTATGTTGCGATGCTGGGTCTCGCCTATACCAACTTGTTAGAACTGGATATATAAAACCATACAATTTCAGTAAACCTTACGTTTAAACATAATATGTTTCATGAAATATCACTACTAATATCTCTTCAATCACTATTACTTTTATGCTAATACTTTTATAGGCAATAGGTATCTAAATACATGTAAGCTATTCCCATCATGCGGTTTAGTGAGACTGCATTATACGTCAAACTAGCTTGTGCTAATTACAACATGAATATTCCTACAATTTATGTCAGTAATACCTTCACCGAACCATTATTGTTAATTGAGACGAAATATGTTCAGCGTATGTCTTTATTAAAGATTTAAAATTGTTAAAATAGTTTGTAAGCGTGCAACTATATCACAATAGTTTATTTATATCGGTTTATTATTCATAGACTAACCTAACTGTATAAACTAACTGGTTATCGTTTGATAAAGGATGATTAAAACATTAAATACGTCTTCATAACATATGACTATATTAGTATCGAGCTGTATTGCCGGGCTTTGTCAGTATTACAAATAAGAAACTCTTTTTCAAACTTTTTCAGGAAATATATTTTAATTTTTTTAAACATAATACTTTTAGATACATTTTTGTATGAATCTGACATTTTAAATACGAGGCACAGGTTCAATTAATTATTTGAATGAATTTATTTTTTGAACCGTAGGCTAATTCCAGTTGTACTTTTTATTATTTTTTTTTATTCGGAATTTATTTTAATTTTCGTTTTAATTTATAGTTCCATAGTCGTTATAACTGTCACTAATGGCCGTGCGAATGCCCTAATTGGGTTTCTTCTAAGGGCAGACGACATGCAACGTTTCTAATATGATTTTGATAGGCTATTTACACATTTTATTATATTCAGGATCTTTCGAAAAACTGAATTCTCTTTTCTGAAGATTACTACACAGGGTCAAAATTTGGTTTGCTTTTGAGTGTTAGAAACTTTACTTGTATATGTTACAAGTTCCCGCCATCAATAGTCACTTGTTGTAAAATGGAACGGCTGCCGTTTTGGATATTCAACCGTTATCAAGGTTTTAGGAAAACGCCTTAGTTTCCATGGAATAATTAACAAAAACAAGTTCATACATTTTAAATAAATTACTCGCTATATACTTTTTACATAATAACTCATCCTGTCTGTTTCTGTTATATAACAATTCGGTTACAGAATTAACCTAGTAAATATATGATTGTTTATATGTGATGTCTTGAAGTAGCCATAGGGCTATCAACTAATTGTTGTTTTAATAAAGGAAAATTTCTAGATCATGTATTATCAATTGTAACAAATAAATTTAAAAATAAGTTAAATTGTTTTACTTAAGGTATTTGCAAAAATAAACACACTAATACACTACCAACATTTTTATTAAATCTCCTACTGAAGCCAGTAACATCTGTAAAGTACAATCACATGTTTATTTTATAAAATTTGTTTGTTAGAATAATGCCTATGTATGTTTAGTTGACTTCATCAAAATTAACTCTGCTTCAAACAGTTGCCTGATGATGCCTAACGAAGAAACAGATTATAAAACAACGGCTACAATATTTGTGAGACTAATTTGATTTTGTTAACAATTTAGTCAGACTATAATATAAATTTAATTTTACATACCAAAGCATGCATGGAGGAATATAAGGTTTTGGATTGTTGCCAGATGAAGTTGTGTTTTGGACAGTAACGGAGTTTAAGTATTGGATGTGGGCATTATCCCGCCTCTTTACCAAGTGTGATTTACCACGAAACAGATTTTGCGCAATATGTTGACTTAATATGGTTATTTATACCTGTTTGTATCAATTATGATATCAATTTATGGTTAAAAGTGTATAAAATTTTTTAAATCCTAATTTTCGAATTGTCAAAAATATGAATATAACAAATTTATTTACATAATTGTGGATACATCCTCATATATAATTTAAACTGTTGAAAATTATAAACTTACTCTCTATCTTACAGTTTAGTATTTATTGTGAGCAAGCAAATATACGTTTAGGCACTTGGTTTCAACTGAAATATCACTATTTCATAAATAAATAATCTAAGAAAAAATAATTTTCTGAAGATTACTTTTGGCTTTGTTTAGAAACTTTACTTTGTTACTTAATGTTATTATTATTTAATAAAATTAATAAATGTTATAATAATTATAACTAATTATTATTTTAGGTGCAGTGGTTAAATGACTATACTTGCTTCTTTATACCATATATTTTAATCGTATTCAATATTTTAATAAGTAAACTTGTTGAACTTACCGTCCAATAGTCCAATTTTAAACTTCCAACAACTGCTCTTCAGTCAATCTCAAGTTAAGGACCATTGTCCTCGTCAATTCAACGATATGCATTGGACGGTAAGTTCAACAGTTTACTTTAAAAAAAGTCGGTATGGCGAACACAAACAATAATAAATAATTTAATAGGGTAAATTTTTAATTACAAGGTAAGTATAATAGATGTAGTTTGTTTGAAAATATTGGTAAGTTTACATTGTATAAACGACGAAAGGAAATTGTTAGCGATGACATGTTCAAAAATAAAATAATATTATTTCAAGGAGTTGCTCACTTGGTATGATATGACATCATAAACAATCGTAGCCTAATATCATTATACTGTATTTCAAATTCCCAGTTATGTTCGTTCTCCTCGTATGTTATTCCACTCAACGTTTTCATTAATGTAACTGACTAAGTAAAAACAATAGGTTTAGAAAATATAGAACTCCTGGTTGCCATGATAAATAAATTACTTTCAGTTTTCAACCAATAACGACTAGATAACCCAAAATGATGGTAATCAAGGGCTAATAAAAGGTTAAAATGGACTAAATTTTAATTAAACCACATTAATGAATTTACATCGTAGTAGGCCTACAAATTGTATCGTATAAAAACAATTCTAGATTAGTATGTTAAGCTGAGATAAATAATACGAATGTTACAAAATACTGCTATGAACATGAATAAATGTTAATTACAATATTATAATATTTTATTGGCATACATTAAACTTTTTCTAAATATATTTTATAATTTTTTTAAACTTCTTGTTTTACAAAATACTTTTCTATTATATATATTAATAAAAAAAAAACACAAATAACACTATTTATTTCGTCACCATGTTTATTGTGGCTAAAATACAGTTATATTATTGAGGTCGTTCATGACTGTATTATGTATTTAGGAGAACAGTGTTCAAGTTTTATTCACTTATCATCACACATGCCAAAACAAATCATTATCTATACTTTCTTCAAAAAGCTTAGTTAAAGACTTCAAAACTACGGACTACTGTGTTCTGACATTTGTGTTAAATAGATTTAGATATTAAGACGTCCCTATTCTGTTATATAGAAAACTTTGAATAGCGAGAAAAGATATAACTAAACCAAAGACGTAAACAAACTTGCATAACATAACGACCGATTTATCTCATTATCTGTAAACATTTTCTCCAATAGCACTACTAAAATTATGTTAGTATAAATAAATATTACTACCCATGTAAAAATTATATGTTTTTTTTTAAATTTTCAGGAGAGCTATTAGTTTCTTACTTTATAAGTACTCTCAGGTAAAAAATAATTGAAGATTATTATTTTCGTATATCTATAACAAATTTACTGTAAATCTACTTTAAAAGCTTAAAAACTAATATAAATGTGGCTAAACACTACTCAGTTAATTTATATATTTCAAATTTAACATAGGTTTATCTAAAAAAATACAAAACCAAATTTCGAAATTTTTTTATAAAATGTTTAATGAAATCAAGGTGTCTTGGTTCGTTCCAATCACTTGTTTAGTATATTTCAAATCAAAAGGATCCCCTAGAGGTTATAGATTATTGATCAATATGCCTTGACAAGTTAATTGAAGATCTCATCAATACAGCTTCAATAAGATCTCTATCAATACGATGACTAGACATGTTTACTTTACTTTTGGTTTGGAAAGTTCGCACCAGACCGCTTCGCACTTTCAATAGCCCTGAAATCCTTATTAAAATTGGCACGCAATGTGTTAATTTTCTTCTTGATTTTTTCTATAGTTAAGCCGGCTTTAAACGGGATTAAAGAATCTACGATTTTTGTGAAAACAATTTGCTTCTTCAATTGATTAAAATAATCCTGTGATTTCAATTTCCAAAGTCCCGGTGAATCGCGGTACATAGTAAATAATAATACAACATAATCACTTTCGCACTCTGATGGGTCGACCATCACGAAAGTGTTTACTTTTCGATCTCTGAAACACTACTGACCCAAATATTGATCAATGTACCTCATAAACGTCAATATGAGCATCAATATAGTTCCCATCAATACACTTCAGTATAAATTCCTATCAATATGCTCCAATGTCTGTCAACATGTTTGAAGCTCTCCTAAACGTCAATATTAGCTTTCAGTACGTATTCATCAATGCATATTGATCAATAATATTGAACGACATGGGAATCATTAGTAATATTATATTCCCTCCTCAAGATGTAATAACTTCTCTTGGTTTGATGTCATGATTATTACGGACGACCTTACTACGACTCACCCATTGAACTATTCTTCCAGAAGTGCTCGTTGAAGCTGTATCAGGTACGGAACTGTCCTCAACTATCTCTAATCGCACTACCAATATGTGAACATTTCGAATTAGGCTGGGTCTGCGTGTAATCCAGTCCGTTGCAATGTTTGCACGCAATCCACTGTTACTTATAAAAAGAGAATTCGGTCGAACAAACTTTGCTAAAACTGTTACACATACATTTTAAATTGCCAATTCCAAAAATTACTAGCTTTATGTGTGCTGGATTTCATATCTAATCCCAAACCAAAATAGCACCTACAACTTTCATTGTGATATATGTTACGATGATTATATTATATCTCTCCTCGTCTTATCCAGGCTCTTTCCCGGAGGCAGATATTAGTATAAGAATCAGACGAATCTAACACATGAAAGAAGTTTTATAAGAGAGAATAATTTCTATCCTTCGTCCAGGGTGAGTCTGCAGTAACGCTATTCCTACAGTATCTGTGGGGAGAGCAAAAGGCTAATTCACGTGCCGGTGTTCTCTTTAATCCTAGAAGTGGCAATGCTATTTCCCTAAATCGGCAGGCCATTTGTTTGCGTTTTGCAAACATTTTTCATACATTCGCCAAATATAGTAATTACACCCAATCCAAATTTTTCTTTATTTTTTCTGTAGAAAAAGATCGAAAATATTTATATATTATTTTATATGCAATAAAAAAATTTATTGAAGTAAAATTTGAAAATATATTGGCTCAGGAAACGGGGAGACCCTAATTTAGGCCTTCATAAAAAGTAGTTAAATTTTTTGTACCTTTAGTAATTTAGTTGTAAATAGAACTGTATGAAATATATCATTTACAAATTTTTTTTAGAAAACATCAGTTTTTATGTTGACAATACAAGACTGCTAACAAAATCAGCCCTAGTTTGAGTAGGACTTTAGATATGTATGCTTTACTCATAAATAAAACTTTATTATATTAAATTGTAGGGATAAATCATAGAATTGAACTGTGTACTAGCAAATTTTAAATCGCCACTTTTTATAAACTTGTTTCACTATATAGAACAACTAATCAAAACTCTCATTAGGAAATATTGGTGTTTACAAAACAAATTACATGTAAAAAGAAGTGAAATTATGACCAAAACCCCTAAATTATCAGCACGTCACTAACTGAGGTAGCGCATCTCATGACTGGATGTGAATCGGGAGTGGGGGGGGGGGAAGTCACACGTCTCACTAACACTGCAGACTGTCCCTGGATGGAGTAAAGTCAAAAGTGGCAAACTGCAATCAAGCTACCCGATAAAGTGTGGTAAATCCTAGCAGCAGTTCGGGATCAATATACTACCTTCTCACTGTCCAATCTAACAATATACAGTTAAACTATAAAATTGCAATATACATTTAAACTATTTAAGTGCAATATACAGTTAAACTATTAAAGAAAACATATCCCCTAAACTCTTTTACAAAACAATGATGCAATGTTGCTGTTGTTGCTCGCTTCGGCTAAATTCTGACCATTCTAGTAAACTAGATAACATTACAGCAGTAAGATCGTCATAAAAGTAATCACAATAACCTGATGCTCACTCTTGAGATTTTCAGTTAATATTAATTACCATATTAGCAGCAACCACTGGATATAATGGCTTGCAAACAAATAACAACGATTCGAAACAAGATTGAGGATAACGGACGAGTCATGAGTATAATTGTACAACAATTAATTGTAGCAAAATCATACTTGCAGAATATGGCAAACATATCGAATTTCTGTTAAGAAATATTTGTATCGAAAGCAAAAAGTGTAATTTTTATTGTCCTAATTTTGCTGTTTATGAAGTGTTCCGCCTTTATCGGCACCTGCGGTTGGTAGTAGGTTATTGTATACCTTATTTTTTCTTGATCCTGATATATTGTCATTCTTAGGAGTTTAAGGAAATTATTATTTAAGAACTGATTAGTCAGAAAGTAATGATTCGTTTTAAACAGCGTATTCAAAATATTATCAAAAGGTATAAATCACTGTTGTTTATCAGCGAGGTATAAATTCTTAAGCACATTTCATACATGAATTTAGTTACTATTAGAACGTAGAAATAGTATTAAAGTTTTACTGAAATTTAAGCAAAATTATAACACTATTTTATTAGTTTCTATAGAGAATAAGATTCATATTACATTTTATAAGTTTATGGGTTTAAAAAATATATTCCCTTTGTACTGCTAAAAACACAGATTAATTATAAATCTCTATTTTCTGCGATAGTCTCTTATGTGTCGTAACGTGTTAAGCCATGGTTCTTGCAAGAGATCAAAGGTCGTATCCTAGATATGAGCGAATCTTCCTAAGAGGCAAGGCCACACGTCCTGGTAGTATATCATCCGAAGAATTCATTGAAAGGAACGTTTAGATTTGGGTTTATGAAATAAGCGTATTTATAATCTCGGCTTGTGTGTAATGTCACACATTGTAATAATATTTAAGTATTATTAACAGCTTATAACTATCGATTATGTGTTGAAAGAATGTATACAACTGTCATCTGTTTTAAAGATGATAAAATAATCAGTACTTTCGATTTGGTTAACCCTAAAATACAGCAACAACTATCACAAATTACACCAAATAGAAACACTTTAAATAAACATTACTACTAAACATAGCAAATAAAGAATAATTTCTGTTTATCATCAAAATTCATTATTACAAACTAATCTCTCTTTGTCTAAGATCTAAGGTAATTGTGTATAATCTCATTTAGCAAACTGGACACTAATACATTTTAAACACATAGAAGCAAATTGTATAATCAACAAAATTGGTACGTAATTTCATTTGCATTCAATTGTAATTACTGTACTAAATTTAAGTTTAAGTTCAAATTGTGTGTGAAATAAATGTTCAACTGATACATTAATACATAGTAAAACAGTGCATTTTTATAAAGTTGTATGTTTATGTCAAATGTTATACAAGTAATTATTTTAATTAACCTGTTTACACAATCGGCACCAAAATTGGCGCTTTATTTTTATGAATTAATTCCGTCATTTAAGTTACTTAATCGTGGGGAATTGTATTTATTATGGTTAGCCTAAGTATTGTTTGCATTAGGCACAGGCAAAATATTTGCTTCGAACTTATTATGCCATCTAAAAAGAATTAGCAGACACAATTTGCTTATTTTAATTAAATAAAAAATAAAACAAGGTATGCAAGGTATGAAGGTGATGCATATTATATGTACTTCGAAGAGTCGAGGCAGTATCCAACATTTTTGAAACGAGTAATATTAAAATAAAACAACAACAAAAACAAAAATAATAATAATCACTGCAGTGAGTTTGGTCATGAAAGTACTGTATTACTTGACAGGGACAGTGAAGCTACTATCGATTGCAGTGGGACTGTTTATGTTTGGCTACATATAATATGTAAGTTCCATATACTTCCTCATGACAGTGTTAAAAAGTCTGATGCGGTAAATATTAAGCTGTGGAAGAATCATTTGTAAAGAGATATTATTATAAATATATATATATATATAAAAGCACTTCTTAAGTATTTTCTATAAACTGAAGTTTATTAGTTTTGATAGTCGGGAAAGATCGGAGATCTAAAACACGCACAATCAAATACTGCTACAAATTTACAAAAGCCAACTAACTTAGCGCATGCCCATCAAAAATCAGGATAGAAAGCCAGGAGAGGTCAGAGTGATTTATCCAGTGCGATGTTGGCTGATTTTTTTCTCCAGAATATAATAAAACATATACTTAAAATTAGGTTAAAGTATATTAATTAATCATAAGGTGCATTGTCAAATCTGGTTACGGGTACGTCACCGATAATTTAACGTAAGGTAGGCCAGGGTTATATTATTAGTTACTTTTTAAGTAATAACTCAATTCTGTTTACTTTAAGTTAGAGTCCATAAAAGCTGGTTGGTTAAATTTTTTAGGTCCATGTTAGCTGACGATTTAATACATAAACCTGGATACTTATAAGCCACGCTTCTAAACTTTATTCCTAAATTATAAATTACAGTACTTATTACTAACTTGTTAATAATGTTAAGAACAATGTATATACAATGCACGAAAATAAATAAATTGTAGCTATAAATTTTACTAAGAAGTTAGTAATAGTGGAGTTGTTAGTAGATTAGTGGATATAACTAAATTTAACTTGTTTTGGTTGCTTTGGAAGTTAATATTAATAAACGGTACCAGGAACTGGCACATACTTTCTCACAGACATATTTAAATTATTAAACAGATTTACTGTGACTTGTAGGGTGGGGTGGGAGAGGTAATTTTTTATTAAAGGTGGAGATTAACTAATAAATATTATTATTATTATCTAGAGAGAAAACTATTCTATCGATTTCGAACAAATTTGCACCAAACACGTCAATTAGGTCTTTATAGATGCACGAAAAAATATTTTGAAATTTTTTGAAAAACAACCAAATTTTCTATCTATCTTTGTATACATACAGACAGACATTTTGTAAAAACCACTTTTTTGGACTCAGAGGGTACCAAAACGGATATTTCAACAAAAATCTCAACATCGATTTTTTTGCGATCACTATACTTTCTCTATACTATAGTATAGTGAGAAAGTAAAAGGTACAATCTATAAGTTTTTATGAAAAATAACATTAATACATTTCGAAATAAATAAAGTAAATTATATATGTTATTAAACATCTTATTATTTACTAAGAAATCCGATATTATAAATATAACAAATTCACAAATTTTGAAACGTTAAGTGTTAGACAGTAGACACTTCTTTGTCACGGGACACGGAACTCTCCACTTGGTAATCGTACAACAAGTATCGATTCATCCGTCCTTCGTGACATTCTATGAGACATCTATGAGAAAACTGATTATTCAAATCCTAGACGTTTTGACCTTTAGCTAGAGTTCGTTTAACAATGCATTGCTGAAGAAATCGTCACGAGTGAAAATGTCAAACATTGAAGATGATTCGTTCGTTCATAATTATATATTAGGCTTTGGTTTTCTTTGCCATTTCGTCTTATGTTTGTTGTTTGACAAAATTTTGAGCAATTAGATGCCCTATGTTTGTATTGTCAGTCTGTTTGAAATGAAGATTTTGTAGTGTTTTGTGAATTTTATATCATGAAAATGTTACTTCATTTGTGTGGTATTTGTTTGAAGCTATCTGAAATTAGGTCACCATAATCTGTGTTTTGAAAAAAATATATTCTACTGTTTTAAAAAAAATATATTTGGAAGAACTTATTTTTATCTCAAGGCTTTAGTTTCACTTCTTTCTAAAATAGGAGGAAAATGTTAGGCTATTAAGATTTTCAAGAAAACCGCAAAAACTAAAGACCTATAGTAGGCCTATAGTTTAATTGGTTAAGTAAAGAAATTTTAAATATACTACGTTATATACTAGTCCTCTAACATATTTATATTGTTAATATTATTTAATATGTACTGGTTTTAAAGTAATTCGAATGAAAAACATGCATATCAATCTTATATTCAATCTTTATTGTCAATCTTATAAAGTTTTATGTATGCTTGTTTTTTTAATATACTACTCTATTAGTATTGAAAATGTTGTTTATACATATAATAAATAAATGTGTTGTCGCAATTTGGAGTCGACTGGGTGAATAATTTTTAAAATCTAAAAGATCAGAGTACCCAAGAGGCTAAAAGCGTCTGATACAGTTCAATCTTACAACACAGGTTACTTACTGGATAAATAAACCCCTTTATCCCATCTACTTTATTCATCGAGATAAATTACAGTTCATACTTTAAAAAATACGTACAAAAATAAAATTACTTACTGTATTTACTTATGAGCAAATGCGTTGAATTCAAGTAATGAATATGTGTATAGTAACCTTAAAAATTGCATGCAAAAAGTTGGAATAAAAAGAATACACTT
>JAGFPH010001291.1:41649-77981 GCA_018207615.1 Philaenus spumarius
CTCACCTTTTCTTATATTTCTGAAAGTAATTAAGCTTCTACTCAGGCAACTCTAGAATCACCAAAGGCATTCTCACCACGCGCCTTACATCCCACCCTTAATGCCTTTCACCTTAAGCTATGCTGTAATGAAATATTTTACATTCAATACGTTATCACGAGGTAAACTTGTTCTAAGGTTAAGTGTTCCTTGATTAAACTAAGCAGCATTCTCATAACCTACTTGATATGGAAATTGAGTATATAAAGAGGTAAATCAGTGTGTCATTACCAGACTTATTTGTTTAATTATAAATATATAATTAATTATAAATATGTTTGTGCTGTTAGTTAAAATAGTTTTTTAATATATGTGAAAAATATTCTAAATTTAAATTAGCATACAGAAATCCGGTGAAATACAAAACTGAAAAAAACTTCTTGTTTCAATATATTTACAATTTGGGGGGGGGGGGGGTCAGGTATAAAAAAAAGACTCGTAATCTAATAAAAAATATATGTTTACTTCTCTGTCACATTTTTGATGCAAATAAAGGTAAAAAACTTATAAATATAAAGCAAGTAAAAAAACAACAAGCAAATATAAAACAAGTGATATAAATAATATAAAGTATGATAACTCAAAATAGGTTTCAATAACAAAAGTTACAAAATATTTTCTGCAAAATATTTTTGTTTAAAGTTTGTTACCTCCAAAAAACAGTTCTATGACCACAAATTTGAATCAGAAAATGTTCATAGATAACAATTTACTAATTATCATTTACAAATAACATTTAGTAATTTTATTTTTGAAATAAAATCTAATTTGCACGTGTGTCTATAGACAATGTTTGATTAGTCCCAAAAATATTACTCTCTTTTGTTTCAAACAAGCTATTCTGTTACCTGTAAGATTTGTTTAGGCCTTTAGTTACCGTCGAAAAAGGTGTTTAAAATAACTATACCAGTGAATTTCTTAGTTAACATATTTTACTTTTGTGGTTGCCAACAGAAAATTTAATTGGATAATATTTATATCTAATATTATAAATTTTACCTAGGCCTAAACAAGGAAACCTTGCAAATAATTTCATTTTTAATTAATTACTTTGATTTAAAAAATATGTTGACATTCATTATTTTGGTAATCTGCATCTGAATTTTAATAGTGCTTGAAACACTTAAAACCTACAACAATTATAAACAACTAATTGCTACTGTATTTGTTTAGCAGATGCATTTATATTTAAGTTTTAGTAACTAATATTCCAGACTACATTTCGTTTTGAACTATTTAATTTTGCATAACCTAATCCCTATACATAGAGAATTTATTGTTAATTGAATGCCATCATTTATTCATCTAAAAAACTTAAAAGTTTCAATTTATTCAAGAGATTATCTCCAGGTGTGATATCAAGGAACCAGTTTTATGACAGAGTAGAAATAGTTGCAATTTTCATTACAAGCACCAATGATTTTGTAATTTGTTAACTACTCTACTAATACTCTCAGTTGAGTGAACCAAAGGACACTAAGGAGACTTTCCAGTTTCCTTCACTAATTTGAAACCCGACTACAGAAGCTTTTAAGAAAGCCTTCAAAACACAGAAACAAATCTGTATTGATACACTACCTTTGAAATATGTGTTATAAAGATGTGTTTTTGGATTGGAATTCATTTGAAAATAGTTATTTTATGAAAAAGATTCGACTAACTTTTAAACCAATTAATTTGTATAGTTAAAATTAATGTTTGACAAATAATTGATTCCCACTTAAAATATCACAATAGCTAACTTTAGGGCTTGGGGGTACAAATAAGTTTTAATGAGGAACTCCCCTTCTATTTCTAAACTCTAAATTGACGTAGAAATCAATTTAGAAAAGAGTGCCAAATTTCAAAAAAATTTGTATCTTTTTATTTTGTAACCCCCTATTTTTATAATAAAATTTGGCACTTTTTCAAAATGGATTTCCATGTTCTATAGTTTTTATCATAATCTTTATAAAAATTTGTAATAATATTAGAAAATTAAATTTGTTTTCTTGTGTTAGGTGGTTATGATTTTGTAAAACACATATATTTAGTTAAAGTTTGAATTTGCTGAAGCGCAAAAAGTTTTTAATTTTGAAAACACGTAAATTTTGTTTACACTTTGAAAGTTGTACAGAATAAATTATATGAAGAATATATAAAGAATTATATGGATTTCGAATTCAAAATATTTCGTCCTCTCTATATTTTTATACTTTATCGTACACACGAAACAGTTGTGCGAATGTATATTTTTTTGTGTACACACATGATGTTCAGTTTAAATCTAACAGATATTGAATAAAAATTATTACAGTTTTTATGTATAGTCTTTGTTTATGACTCACAGAGTCAAGCATTCTCTTGGGTTTTAAAATACCGATTTGTAGAATAGCGTCCATGGTAAAAAAATATATCTGCAGTTTCATGCAGAGTTTTGTACGTTACCTGTTCGAATCAAATCTATTGTTATTCATGTTATTTCTTCAAAAAATAAATCCTGTAAATCATGTTTTAAAAATATTTAAAAGTTGATAGTGTAAATCGTGATATGAAGTTATCATCCAAGTACTATATTGTATTCTGTGATGTCAAGTTAAACATCAAACACGAGATACTAATGGAAATATAATTCAAACATTAGACGTTCTTGGTATTATTTTGAGTTGAGATACTTTAAATAATTAATTTGGTTATGTTGGTAAGTTTTTATCACCCTGGTTTGGCGAGGGAGTAAACTTCAACAGGCATACAGGCTATACACTAAAATCCTTAATAAACGAAAAAATATGAATTAAAAAAAATAACCATAAACACTTTAAAAAACCTTTATTATTAAAACGTACAAAATAAAGTTTATTGGTGCACTGGTAAAGTTTAATATAAAAAATAGGTGTACACAATATAAACAAAATATCTTATCTGCTTTTAAAATTACAATGTTGTTTGTAAAAGTACACCTGAATGTATTTGTAGGCACACAGTCCTGCTGATTATTTGACAAGACTTGCAGTAACCGCGAAAACGATTGGAATTTACTAAAATTAAACATAATGAGTGTTGAAAGTCTACGAACTGTTTGGTAATGCAATTCTCATTGTAAAATGAGAGTGTCGAACTTAGCAGGATTAGTTCCCACAGCCTTGCGTTTCGAAACTTTAAACTGGCATTTTATAAACTATATTACATTAAATATTATTATACATTTATAACGCAAGTTTTGAAGCATGAGTAATCTCTTCCCAGTTTTAATCCAAACTTAAAGTGAATTCTCTTATCTCTTCTCTCCAGAGCACGTTTCGTTTTTTCATTGTTAAGTTAATCTCTGCTTACAAAATGGTATTAATATTGACTTATGGAAATGGCAAGTAATAACTTAATGTTATATAAATTTGTTTACAAACGGTTATCCTAGCAATAAAATAGGAACTATATAAAGTAGGTTAAATAAAGGATATGTAGTCAATATCTTTAACAAAACTGCAATATGAATTTAATAGTAAAAAGAGAATTTGAATACGTTTATGTAAAAATACACAGTTTAAAAAATGAAAGTGATATGCGAAAATAAATCTGTTGTTACCTAAAAACAAGTCTGACGATTTTACTTTTTTAAATAAACTTTCAGGTTTTATTTTTTTTTTTTAATTATGTTTGTGAAAAGGAACTACTATTGGATAGAAACTGTTCACAACAGATCTCATTTAAAATAAAAATTGTTGTTAATCAAAAGATTTATTATATTACTCAACACAATTACAATTCTACAATATTAAAAAAAATATGGATCCATAAAAATTACAGTGACACAATACAATTAATTAATAATTGCAACTGTTAAAAATCCTACAGAGTTTTCAGAAAGAGTTTAGTTACTATGCATTTAAAAAATATGTACATTTGGTTATTGTAAGGATAATAATAGTAATTTTATAAAATTGTAAATAAAATTAATTGGTTCAGTTGTTGCTATTATATTTAGAATGTATTTATATTATTATGTATTGTTTATTTTATTGCAAGTAAAATTCTAATTAGTAAATAAACTAAAGGTTTTTAAATGTGTTTGTGACAACATAGTTTTTTTTTTTTATACAGAGAATCAACGAAATGTATAGTATACGCGCGCAAGCACAAGGGAGTCGATAGCGTTGGCGTAGAGGGAGCTTGACGGAATAAGAGATCGTCGTGCCGTTTGCTGTGACGGCATATGAGTCAATTTTACTGCCAAGGCGCACCAATAAACGTTTCACATCATAAACACATTATTTGTTCATTCTTTTAACTTTGTGTTTTTAATTATTTTGCTTAACTTTTCCTATATAGGATAAAGTTCGAAGTGAAAAGCAATTTACTTTATATTTTAATAATATTTAGTCATTAATACTGTATTAGGGAAAGGGGTGGTGATACATGCCTTGCTCGGAACATGGTGATGAACATATCTTATGCCGATATATTATTCTGTAATTGTATTTATGATCTTAAGAAACCCAAAACAATTGCTATTCTACAATTATAGTTGGTTGAAATTAATTGGAAAATATTCTGCTCCAACAAGGAGTTGTGACAACAAAGAAAGGATAAATGTATGACCACTTCTTGCGTAAAATGAGAGGAACGTGAAAACATTAGGATTTTTGAGGTAACATAGTTAAAATGTTTTGAAATTTTTTGTAATGCACAGATGATATAGTTGAAGGAAAAATGATGATATTGAATTTATCAGTTACAGGGGCACAGGAAAATCGGGCGATAAAGGTGGAATTCTAGCACAGATGTTACCTGCTCAAGAAACTTAATATATTAATGCTCAGATTGAAAAAGAAGCAGAATGCATGCATCAACCTTAGATTGAATCCTCATGTTAAGCAAAATAATTTCAGCATAGTGGAGTCGCGGTTTTTTAAGAGCAGGACGAATCATTAGTATATCTCGGAAGGCAATTTGCATAGTACAGCAAGACTTTCAAAATGTATGTGTCAGTTTGGTTAGTGAAACTCGTTAAGTTAATAATTAGTATAGACATTAATAAATAGTTTGTCTTTTCTTTTCATTTACAGGATACGTAATTTTTAAATATAACTTTCTATACAACAAAGAAATAACATGAAGTTCTTACTAGTTTAAGTAACTTCTAATGTTGCGTTTATAAAATAATAAGCATTTTAAAATAGGCCTACAGTAACTCTGTTTTAATTAGAAATAAATAAAAAGTAAACATTTCTTGTAAGTATCATTGGCATAACTTACGCTTCGCTGACATAAACCAATCTCAAGGTGAAAAAACCCTTAAGGTAGCTGGCGATGACCTGCGCAGCCCTTGCCTCTCACAAAGGTACATTCTGATCTGTTAAGGGCATAACATGTTGTCAAATTTAAACTCAAGCTTTACAAATTTAAAATTTATTGATGAAAAACTAAATTAATATTTACCACTACATTTCTATATACAAACTAAATGTCTATATAAAAAAGAAAGAAACTAAGAAAGTATTTTCATATGATTACATAAACTTCGCCCAGAAATAAATCTTGGCAATGATAAATAATAACTATCTTACTTCAACAGCAAAATAAATAATAAAAAAAGCAATCTTAAATAACACCTACAGATATACGTAAAGAAAACAACGTTTAAATACAAGTTCAAAATGTAACATGAAAGCAAACCAAACCTAACGAAACTATACACTGACAAATTATAAAACTTAATTATTAACTCTTCTATGGACGAGTTGATTTATCTCCTGTAAAAGTTTCACTTGTTTTCGCAAAGCACAATATTTTGGAACCAGCCGAATAAAACAAACACTTGTATGTGTATGCAAATGAAGCTAACATTTACATAATTACGAAACTTGAATTGAAAAATAAGTAAATTTAGTTATTAGGTATACAATACGACATATACTTTCTATAGGAATTAGAAAAATAAAAACAGATTAAAATCGTCAAATGTTTAAAGGTAGTGTATTTAAATTGGCAAAACTAACTTATATAAGTTAGTTATATAAACTACGAAATTCAATCTAAAAAATTATAAAACTGAAACAACCAATTTTAAGGCCAAGAAAAAAATCGTTGTAAAAATTTGTAAATTATCTAAAAATACTAGTAGTTTTACCTTTTACTTTATATCTTCACAAAAATGGCTAAAACTCGACAGATTAAGTAACCGATATAAAGTGAAAAATCTAGATTTTTAATGAAATTTCATACATTTTTCAAGCACAATAATCATTTTATTTTTTCATTTTAATAAATCTTATTTTCAAATAATAGAATTATTAAATATTATCTTTTTATTGAAACAAAATGTGATTTCTGTTGCTTAATTAGTTACGACAATAATTATAATGTGTGTTTTTGATTACAATTTCAACTAAACACATTATTATATCGCTTACAAAAATACGACTCAACAAATACAACGCCATAACGTCTGCGAGCCGAAATATCGGTTTGTTATTATTTTAGTGATTTAGTGATTACACACTTATTTTTGACTATTTCCATTAAAATTTGCTTGTTCTGAAAGGGAAACAATAAAATTTTTGTTAATAGTGATCAAATTGAGATTGTTTTTATTTTCCTCTGAATTTGTTGTTTATTCTTCAAATCAGTTTTTACGAAATTAGTTATTACAACTGGTATCATTAACTACACATCAGATGGACATCAGATGGACACCATGTTTTAATAGTATTTGTATTTTTCTTTTTTTTTTTTTGTTGTTGTTGTTTTGTGAGAAAATCCTTTCAATGGATGTATAACCAACACTAATTTTTGCCATAAGTAAATATGATATTGTTACAAGTTAACAAAATACAAACAAAATAACAATAATGTACTATCAATCACAACATTAAGCACACTAAATAATGTTTGAACTATAAATAAAATATATGCCTCAACTATTAAGCTATACAAGTTTAATTTTGTTTGTTTATAGGAATAAATGTTGTAGGAACTTGTAAATAACTAGTAATTTTATTTGATGAGCTGCACTATTAA
This sequence comes from Philaenus spumarius, assembly GCA_018207615.1. Lineage (NCBI taxonomy): Eukaryota > Metazoa > Arthropoda > Insecta > Hemiptera > Aphrophoridae > Philaenus > Philaenus spumarius. Next base: position 48,685 of record JAGFPH010001291.1, read on the forward strand.
TTAATTTTCAAACATACTCATTCGTTGATAGCTATTTAAGTTGTACAATGGAGATTTTATTAGACAAATGTATAAAATTTACGGGAATTGGTTGGCAGCAAGGTGCTGTGGTTAACGCGGTCGTTAAAGTTTGTTATGGTTGGAACCACCAACAATGTTACACAGATTCGAACTTAGTTACTAGAGTTTTGCTTAAGTGATGTAGGCCTACACCACCCTCCTTTCGAAAGGGTAACGGGCCTAGAAATAAAACAATTTTAGATGCTTAACGATTATAATACAAATTCTCTAACATAAAATAGCAGCCAAGATTGTCTATTATATATTTGTTTTTTTACTTTTTGTAATGCGTATTTTCCACACTTTGAAACTCTGGGACAGTTTAAAAAGTTGTAAACATTAAACCATTAAAGTAAACACATACAGTGTAAATTTTTTGAAATTAAATATATCGAATAAACAGTTTTAATTTATAGGTCTTATACATTTTACTGAAATTTTAATGTATATATATTTATATTAAGAAAAAATTACTTTAAAAAAGCAGGTCATACAAGTGCAAACCTTACTAAAAATTGTATTTAATAATAATATTATTAATAACTCCAACAAGCAAAAATAAATCTAACTAAAATACAGCAATAAAAATGTAACATAAAATATTACTATGTATGCTCGCACTCCGTGCCGGCTGCTTTGGCAGTGAATTTTTTACTGCTAAATAGTTGAAAACCTTTTTGCAGGCTTTCTGTAGCAGATAGTCATAATTTGGTGTCGCTTCGTTTTTGCAGACTTTTATTGCACGGTGTAGAGTTTCCTGAACAGCCGGGCTTTATTGCTCTAGTTTTTCGTAAATCTCTATAAAACAAAACATCTGTTACGCAGGGGATAGTTTATACAAGTTTCACAAGATGGGTAGTTTGTGTATTCTGTTTTCTAAACATGATTGTGTAAACATTTGTATTTTCATTAACACTTTGAAAAAGTTTCAGAAAATTATAGATAAACCAATTGGAATAGGTAAAAATTTCTATATATCATTCTTATATCATTAAAGAATAATTTGACATTATGACACAGTTCAGTTGTTAACCAGAATTAGAGCATCTCAGGGTTGGAAAAGAAATAACGAAAGTTCCAAATACCAAATTATAGGCCTTAGAAAGCATAAATAAAGCACATACACCATGTAAAGAGAAATATGGAGGTATATGGAAATTGTGACTTATTTCCTGAGGGATCCAGACAGGAAGGACTCAACAAAATGTAAATAAAGTTTTTCAATAATTTATCAAATAAAAAAGATACAATAAAAACAAAAAGGCATAAAAAACCAAAACTTGAGTTTTTTACAATTTTAAATATTTAATTAAAACAAAACAAAATAAGAATAGAGTCATGAAACTTAATATAAAGAGAGTTTTGGAAAGAGTAATGTTTAGCTTAAAATGATAAGGGTAAAGGTTACTCCTGTAATGTTTATTAATATTGATAAGAAAAGTCTAAAAGTTTTTTATAAAAGTAAACCAGCTATTTAAGGCAAGGGGAATTAATAAGTAATATAGCCAAAACTCAGCTTTAACAGCATAATATGTTAATAGATACTAAGAACTTTTTAAGGTTTTAATTAAAGTAGTTTTTTAAGTCCTAAAAAGGCATTAATATAACCTAAATTTTAAGTAAATGCTATTAGAATTCGCGAACAGCCGCATCTTCTAAACGCGATGTCGTAGAACAACGAATCAAGTTTGTAGATGGTTCCAGAAGAAAGAAGCAGAAGTTTCCGAAAACTGTTCCAAGATAGGATGACGGGAACGGGAGATACAGGTTTTCAAAAAAAAGTGTAACTAGAAATCAAGCAGAAGTTAACAGGACTCGGTATTCGCACTTTGAATCCAGCCCCAAGAAATTAAAACCACAGTAATTAGAAAAATATAATTAATAAAATTTTGCATATTTTAAAATGAATAATAAATAAACGAAGTGTCCGGAATACAGGAAAAATAATATAAACATTATAAACAAAGGAATCGTCGAGATATAAGGAAAATAAAAATCGAAAGTGGGGGAAGTTTTACATGCCGAATTGGCAACAGTTTATCCCATAAAAGGGAGATGAAGAAATCGGTCCGAACGCTTCGGAAGTCGCAAAAGAACTCACGTACTGTCTCCACGCTTCTCTACAGGAGTTAGATAGTCAACTCGCGTGCTACCTCCACGCGGCCTACATGAATGAAGTAGATTCACAGTTTATTTTTCTACGTAAAATCACCAAATGTTAAAGTCAGTAAAGGCAGTTAACGATAAACAGAAGTAACAGCTATATGAACAAATTTGCATAGCCGATAACACCATAGAATCGGTTGTCGATATCAGGATCTTCAGGGACTTCGTCATTCATAGAAGGAAACTAGACTTACAACAAGACTGTCAGTGCAGGGTGCCAGCTACTGCAGGCTACACGACTCCAGGATTCATATAGATCTACAGGACTTCCCTAAAGGAAAAAAATAATAATCTCGCACAAGCTATAGTCAGTGACATTCTATTTAAATTAATACATATTCCAGCATGGCATTTTAATTTTGTTTAATAAAATACTTGGGGAAAACATAACTTGCAAAACTTAAATTCATTAAAATCTGTCTCTCACAACAGTCTACGTTTTAAGTCAATTAAATAATATTGTGTATATATAAATGTATGAGATTATTGATAAGAAGAGTTTTTATTTCAAGTTTTTATTTTTATGTAAGCTTATAATTAATATGTATGTTTGGTTTAAACATTAAAACAAATAACTAAGAAAAAATATATTTATTAAATCACAAAAAAATCTTTTCATTATTAGTATAGGTCCTGAATTCGCCGACAATAGCATTTTATGAGTGTTAACATTAGTTTAGAATATAAGTTGCTATAAAAAGGTATACAGCTCTCCAAATGGCACGATCGTGAAAGGAGCCGAGGCTCAAATCATTATAATCATTGATAAAATTCTTAAAAAAAAAAACAATAAATAATTTATATTATTCCAAGAATAATATTTCTTGCGAGACCAGCCACTTTCTCACACCCTGTAAGATAGAGCTAGCCAAAAGGGTAAAATTCTCTTAATTAGATTAAAATAATTAAAGTTTTGTGAGTGTAAGGAGCGTGTGGTCGGTTTGTCGCAAGAGGTAAACTTAAATTAAACAAAAACATTTAAAGCCAAGGCAATGATTAAGTTCGTTGTTTTTCTCCTACTATACAAACCCAACTCATAGAGTACTTTCTGGGATATTATGAAACATATTCTAATCTTTGTAATGTTTGGAGTTTATTCTGTGATTCGTATGCCAACCATACGATTTTTATGAGTTTCGCCAACCATATTAATTTGTACATTAGTATTACATTAAAAATAACCTCGCCGATGTTCATAAAACATCATATGTGTGTGCCTCAGAGGTTGGGTGAAATATACTGTCAATTATTATAGTCTTGGGCCAAGGCCTTTAAAAGTTGCGGACAAAGATGATTGGTTATTTCTGCGCGTCCGACACCCCGATCGTGGCAAAATCATGACGCCATAAAATTTAGCACCTAACCTCAGATTTATTCAGAATGGTTTAAATCAAATATGTATAATTAAGTGGTAACCTTGTCCGGGAAAGTTTCCGGGGAATACTAGTTGTCGGACGCAATAAAGTTACGGGTTTCATGCAACCCCTATATTTATTAACTAACATACAATTTTCAATTTGTAAGTTTGTAAGAATATTTACATCTCTTTGAACCATTTGTCCGACAATAATATTGCAAATTTTATAAAAAACAAAATAGCATTAAAAAAAGTAATATACGTTATGTATTTCTACATATCAATAATGCAATATTATATGGATTTTAGAAAAATATATGAATTATGTAGGAACTAAAAGTATATATTTATTGTATATAACGAATAAATATTTTGTAATTGTTATAATAATTACACGGAATGTCCCCGATCTCTCTCGTCCCATTTTGTATATTTGTTCACAATATAAACATGGGTAAAGCACTTTAAAGTAGACTTAAATTGGTTTTAATAAACATAGTAATAATTGTAATTTTTATGTTAAACTTGCTTAAACATATTTTTTTTTAAATAATACAATTTTACATGTAATAATTCCAATGCAAATTTCTGGTAAAATAAACTAAAAATTTACAATTAAGTCATATATGACTAAATAATTTACTACATGTACTTTTATTCAATGTTACTTAAAAAAACAAAAACAAAAAAACATTTTAAATTGAATGTATGTTTTATAAATTTATTCCTAAATATGTTAATTTAAATATAAATGTATAGTTAAAGCAATCACGATTTGTGTTAAAAATAACAACAACAACATTTTTGTTAGGATGAAATATAAAATATTATATTAATAAAAGTTTAGTACTTTTAATTTAAATATTTGGTATATTTTACTAAAATTTTTTTGACTATCTCAATTAGTAAAAATGTCAATTTCTTTCTCACTGAATCCAATCAACTGAAAATATTTTTTTTTTAAATCTTACTAATATTATGAAGAACATGAAGTAACATTTTATCTAAAATAAAAAAGATATTCTACTTTCCCAACAATTTTAAGTAAAAGACATTTTGTAATTCTAAATGTTAAAAAGAGTATTTTAATAAATTTCCAGGTTTAGCTATATATAAATAACTAGAGGAAATGCGTTTGAATGGAACTGTAAGTCCCGTATACGCTTTATAGATTTATTTAAAAATTTCACTTTTTTTGTCGGACTAATTATTTACCCAACTTTTTTTAGGACAATTGAATCACTGATCAGAAAATAATATAATTTACATGCCTTATTTTGGTCCGACAAAAGGTCTTAAATATAGGGGTTGGATGAAACCCACCCCTTTATGGTGTCCCACAAGTAGTATACCCCGGAAACTTTGTCGGACACGGTTACCACTTAATTATATATATTTTATTTACACAATTCTGAATAAATCAGTGGTTAGGTGCTAAATTTTATGGCGTCATAATTTTGACATGTTCGGGGTATCGTACGCCCAGAAATGACCTATAATATTTGACGGACGAAAATGTTTTCCGATTTCTTACAAAACAAACTTTTGATTACAAGAAAGATTACATTTAGGTCATAAATTTGTTTCCCGTATGAAATCAATGACTTTTCCGGGGCCTCAAAGGAGAATGCCAGGTTACAGAGAATTGTTGAAAGTAAAAATTTTGTCCGACTCGAAGTAAATAAGGGATACACGAGAGGCTCAAGAGTAACGTAATCATAAGGCGTGGACCAGAGGACTAGTAGTGTTCCTACATTAACAGTAAAATATTAATTATAGGCGCCCTCGTCTTAACTCTAATATAGTTATAAGCATTATAACTTGAGTATATTATCTCATCCTATGTATTTTGAGCAGCTGAATTACCAAAATTGTATGAGACTTTTGTGTCTGGGCATTAGTTAAGGATATCAAATAATCTTGTTTTTGTATTTTGATAAGTGGTTTCAACATATTCTAAAACATTTCTCAAAACATCCACCATTTAATACTTTCGAAATTACTTCAACTGAAATTTTAGTCTTTTCAATTTCAATTTCAACTTTATTTGTCTGTTGGCAATTTTACATTGTATAGAAATGTCCACTTATATAAGATAATTAAACAGTTTATATAATGACGATACATTTCAAAAAATCTATAGCTAGTACAGAATTTTGTTGACAAATTATGAAAATTCGTTTTTATTTAAGCTGTGTAGAGAAATCCATTGCTTGAGAGAAGTTAATTTCATTCTCATTTCTTTTATACCAATGTATAATTTATACCCGGTTGGATATTGTTTGAGTACAGAATACTTTATTGTTATTCGTCATTTTAGTAAAGCATTGGCATGGGCTGGAGACATTTAATCGCAATTCTCTGATTTATTCCAAAATATGGTGAAGCAGTAATTGGAAAAGTGTTTCGACAATCAGGAATTTATGTGTGTAAAGTTGGCTAAAACATGGCTAAAAATATAGAAAACAGAATAGTGTTAAAAATGGATGCATGTTTCTTACCGTGCTACTTTCCATCCTACCTGTGAGCAAAAGTATATTACAGTTAGCGGAGTGGTATAAGCAGAGATATTGTATTATGGTGATATATTACAATACATTAAAAATTGTGACTAAAGGAGATTTTTATGGATAAGATGATACAACTTATTGATGTTTTAATACTTATTGAAATCTACGATTAATTTTAAATAATTTTTAAATTTAAACCTCATTTAATATATGTAGTATTTAATATATTTTTAATATTTATAAAAATTTAAAAGTATGAGAAAATAGATAGCAACTTAAATATAATTATCGGACTATATTGTATAGGATGTAAAGTCTAAGAACAAACTCCCCAGGGCCGTTGGAATTGAATCAGTAATCTTGTCTCCGCTTTATTGGCAGAACTTAACTTTATGTTGTCGTGAAAACTTTATATCAGGCGAGGGTTGTAAACTTTAATTTTATTGTAACTTTTAGTGGACAGAGCTTCACGAAAGAATTACATTTTCGTGGTTTTGTTTATTTTTCAAACAGTTTTTTACTTTATTTATGATTCATTAATACAATGTTAAGTTTTTGCGTCACACGATTCAATAAAATTGTTTAAGCTATTATAACAACAAATTGTCAATAAATTTATTTACAAGATTACTATCATTAGGTAGATAATAATTGTATTTAAGACATACATTTTCAATATTTTTTTACAGAGTACTTTTCGTTTTTTATTATAATATAAAGAAGGTAAAAATGTCGCTCTTTCTTTCTCTCTGTCTTAACTTATAATATTATAACTTTATACTTTATTTCAAAGTTATGAAAACATTCTAGTTGGGCAAGCGAAAATGGACAATGATTAGCATACCTAATTTCGACAGCATTCAATGTACTTCACATGCAAGGAAACATTGTAATAACTATGCAATATTAATGGTTTAATGGTTTAATGTTTAACAATGTATCAATGTATATAATAACATTTAAACATAAACCGTACTTAGAACAATACACATAGTAAAACCCTAACAGGAAAAACAAAATTATTTAAGTGTTTTCTATTATTATTGTTACCAATGACTGCTACAGTTAGTCACTTATAATTTATATATGATTCTATTCAACTATATTTATGCATGGTCTCAGTAGGTGTGCTTTAAATATGTATTCAACAAAAATTGATTTGGTAGTTGAAACGCATTTGACAAATACAATTGTTGTTAGAATCTGTGTACATTTTATTATTTAAGTAATGCATGCAACTAATAATTTGAAATTTATTCAAGAACAGTAGAACAAAATATAATAACATATTTTGATTCAAGTTTAATTCCAGCTATTAATTTTACTACCTCCACATGCATATGTAATAATTTCTTTGTAATATCACTTACAATATAATTATAACCTCAAAGTTAAGATAATAAATGTAAATAATTTTAAATATCTAAATTAAATTATACATTTTATGCTATAACAGGTGTTATAATAAAAATTTAAAAGAACCATGTCTTAAGCTAATAGCAACAACAACTTAACAACTAACCAACTAAACAAAACTAAAATTTAAAGTACAAATTACTAAAAAGTAGAAATCTGATATTAAATTCCAGTAAAAATTTTTAATTAATTTGAGAAATATTGGATATCTTAAATAACGTGACATATGAATTTTAAATACACAAATTATATTCAGTTTTTCAGTTATTATAATATAACTAAACTGCATATTCAAACTTTTATGCGGAATTAATTTAAAGTTTTTTCATTACAATCAAATTACCAGTGAGATTATTGGACGCAACTCCGAAGTACCCCCCAGACTTTTAGATATTTAAGACAAGCTAATTTTTTCCAAGCAAACGATTTAAGAAATTAATGCATAAATCATTAGTTCACTGTGGCTAAATTTATGAGAATTAATTTGCATTAGATATTTGTATCTCTAAACATATCATTAGAGGACATGTTAAAACTCGAAATGTTAAATATTAGTTCCAAAAATAGCCTTTTACATTTTATTTTTGTAAAAGCTCCCTTATACTGCAGCTCTCCTCTTGCTGCAGTATTACCAGATTGTCACAATAGCACTCACGTAAATTTGTAGTGTGAAAACAGATTTCACGTAATTTTAATTTACAGTTTAAAAAGTATATGTGTTTCTTAGTAAACACATTTAGTTCAAAAGAAGTGTATTCCGTATGCATTTTTGTATAGTAAAATGATGTTTTATTTATATTTCTGTTTGATCATAATACTTTTACTTCTCAAATTAATGATTTCTAGTTGGACTTATATTAAATTAATATTTTGGGCCTGACTACATTTTCGATTTCCTGGACGCAGTGATTCCCAAATAAATATGACTAATCTGTCTAGCATAAAGTAAAAAAATGCACCATACCTTCTGGGAGATACATTCATGTAATGTTTTCCAAATCGTTGGCAAACAATATCAGCAAATATGTATAATGTGCGACAATGGCCTTGTTGTTCTAACTGTTTGACAACAATATCAACCTTTAAACAGGAAAGTACTGTAGTTGGACAATACATGTCCACCATTAATTTAATAGTGATATGCACTTATGTACTAAAACTGGTATTTTAATGCTCTTGGTGGCCAATAGACCTAACGAGTTACGTTTAAGTAGCCACATTAAAGATATCTATAGTGTTTTATGGGTTTATTTGTTACAATGTATTAAGTTACATAGACTCTAAATAAATGGTTTTATGTGTATCTCTCGTATAACTAAAGAACTATGATGGCCTTGATAAATACAAATTAAGAAAATGCTTATGATTAATAAGTTTAAAGATAAACTTACCACGCAAAGAATCCAAACCCTAAACAAATAATGGTAATTCTGTTCATAGAATAATAAAATATTCTTTATTTTTACTTAAAAAAGTCTAGCTTATTTGGTTGTTTTACTTGGAGATTAGATTAAATTCATGTTATGGAAGCTTTTTAAAAAAACTTTATGTTGCAGTAAATATAAAAAAAAATATTTTTACTAAACCGAATTGATGAAACACATGTCACTAGTTAAGTGACTTAGTTTGAAGGAAACATATTCAATTTAAATACTTTATTCATTTAAATTGTAATAGTTATTTTTTTATCTACTTTAGTTAGTTTTCTACAACCTACTGTTCAAATTATTAAGTCATATAACTAATTTTAAAACAAAAAATGACATTGTTTACTATTCTGATATAACAGTAGGTTATAAACATATTATTAAGTGGTATGTATTTTAGGTACTATAGATAATGTTGATGACTACTATTGTATATTTAATCATCCTTCATTGTCCGCATCCACAAAGTTTTAATCTTCTACGTCCTTAAGTGGGCTTTATTTCCTCTCTCTGCTAAAAAAACCATATTTACCTCTTTCCATCCCTCATTGGTACACGCAACGTCTTCACTGTGATTTTACACTATACCCTCACTTTATCAGACGCCATAACCTTCACCTTTCCCCAATACCTCAATTCCAGTCATCGTCCCATTCTTATGTGTCCACGGATATTTAACTTTTTTAAATTTGTTCATCATTATCGTATTATCCTCTCCACGGCGTCATTGTCACCCATAACACCACTTTCACCATCCGTCTGTAGGTCGTCCAATTCTTATATCACCCTAGAAATTCTAATAAAAGCCCTCACTCTCAATGTCGTAATCAAAATTTTCCGAATGACTACACTGGTTTCTAATAGTGATTGGGTAGTTGAAACAAATAACATCGTATGTCATCAGCTGGTTTCAGTAAAGCTAAATACAATGAATTTAAAAACTTGTAATAACTTGTAATTCTTGAACAATAACTATAATTCTTTAAATTAGTTTATATATTTTTAGAACTCCACCATTTAGTTGTCGGCAAACGTAATAGGATTTAATCAGACAAAACCCATATCAAATGTTTAGAAAATATAGGAAAAAGTTTTTTAAGTCTTTGCAGTTTCACTTTTGTCAGCAAACTCTTCGTAGAACACTCAGTTATCAGTTAGTTGTCAATGTTCTGGATTGTATTTTTTATTATATTTGTCCCTTTCTTATTTACAGATTACATCAGGTCAAACATGACATTCTTTCAGAAGATCTTCAGTTTTATTTTTCACTCAAATGCAATATTTTCCTTATTTGTCCAGGAAAAGTATGTTGCCTTTCATGAGAAAAGTATGTACGTAGTTGACATCCGCGTCCATTCATCCACTGTTGGGAATTGACGTCTTAAGAACCAAATATAATTCTTCAGAAAACTCATCCACTATGTACCTCCAATTCTTTTCGTTCACATCAAATATGTGTTTCTATCAGATCTTATTCCTTTTGCCAATTCCTAATAACTCAATTAACTAAACACAACTAAAGTCCAACAATAATACATTTCTTTCGAAGAAGTGCTTCATATAACTATTATTAGTGAGCTAAATGAAAAACATAGTATTACATTGTATAGCAATATTAATATTTTCTACATTTCGTTTATGCATTATAAAGTGTGTTTAGAATAACAATAATTGTAAACTAATTCCTTCAGTATATAATAAAAAACAGACCACATTTTCTCATAAAAAACGTGTAATAATCAAACGCGTTTGATTATTAAACGTTTTTTATGAGAAACTGTGTTCTGTTTTTTATTATATAGTGTTATTTCTCATAAGTCCAGTTCAAGTTTAAATTTTATTAATTCCTTCAGGACGTAGAATAAGGAGTTAAACTGATGTAAAATAATTATGAATTTATATTCAGAGCAACTGTGATTTACACTCGTATTGAACAAGAGTTAAAGTGAAGGGATATAAACAATGTTGCGAACAATAGTTACAAACATAGGTTAAAATCATGCTTCATCTACTTCTATTGTTTAAAATGTCACATTTAATAAGTGAAAACATCGTTACATTTGCAAATGTGGAATGGAAGATACATATGGTAATTAGTTTAAACGTACAATAAATTGTATGTAAAATTATTCATTAATATATTTTTTAAGTATAGTAAAATCAGTTATTAAATTACAATATGAATGTCAAATCAAAGTAAGCTCTTATTAAATCTGTATTCATACATTTTATTTTTAAAGTTGAAGTTGAGTATTTGAACAATTTAAAAAAGCCTTAGCTTCAAATCTGAAATGCAATCCCATTGAAGCACAGATAATTAGGAATGTGTTTCACACGTTTTAAAATCAGTTACGTTAGTGGTTTGATAAACCTTGCATAAGTGGTTAAACGTTCTAACTGTAACTAACTAAAGCTGAATAAATAGCATATTGGAGGGGAAAACCAACGAGCTTATCATCGCCTCACATCACATTTAAGCCTATATGCATTAAATTTGTTTTAAAACGTTTGTATTTACATTAATACTTTATTTGTTATAAGCTGGTGTGATTATGTGATATAATGAATTATATTTAAAAAGAAAGAGCTTATCAATGTAACTCAAAGAATGGTGAAACCACAACCAATGACAAGTTAATAGTGTTCAGCGACGATTCTGCTTTTGCTCTGTGGAAAGGTCAATCGTTGTAACTTGTGTTTAAGTTACATTAAAGATGCGGTGTAGGCCTAACCACTACCTAAAATCCCAAATCATTTAAGTCGTATAGTTGAAGCAAAGTGGTTTATATCTGAGGTGTCAAACAAGTCTGGGTACGGCTTAATATCTCAAAAAGTACGAGTCTTATGAAATAGAAATAAAAGCAGTTATTCACAACCATAAAAGAACGACTTTTTAGCGAGTTTGAAATTTTGTCCGCCATCTTGGAATTAACTTAATTTTTTTTAATAGGAAGGTGGTCATGTGGTACATCATTTCGATGTAGAATTTCAAGAAAAAACCAAAGGTGAAACTTTCACATCCATATCTTTAACCGATAAAAAATGGCGGTCAAAAACAACGAAATCGTGGTTTCCGATTTTGCCCCAGTTTGCAGTACTATATATATTTTTTTAATATTAATTATTCTTCAGTTTGAGTACAATTTTCCGCCAATCCTGGCTTAACCCTTTTGTTTGAGTTTGTCGACGCGTTTCGGAGTTCCTCCATTCTCGAGACCTCAGACCTCATTCTACAGACCTCAGTTATTAGTACTTATAGTACTGTAGTAGGTACTCAAACAAAAGGGTTAAGCTAGGATTGGCGGAAAATTGTACTCAAACTGATCATATTTATAGTAGCAGATATAATTTATATAATAATTTTAATTATTCTTTTTTTTTATTTAGAATTAAATAAGTTATTAACGATATGCCACACAACGATATTTGGGAGTATTTAAAAAAATTTAGTTACAGCCATTTTGATTTTTTCAAAATTGATTTCGAGTGGTGAATACAGAACCTTCAAAAAAGTAGGTCCTTTATGGTTGTGAATAACTGCTTTTATTTCTGTCTCATAAGACTCGTACATTTTGAGATATTAAGCCGTACCCAGACTTTTTTGACACCTTGTATATACCAGCGTTCCTGGATTATAGATTGGATGTATCTATTAATCTACAAACAAACCTAATTTGTGTCAGCAACATTCTTATTACATTATCAACATTCAATTACATTATGACAATTACACCTAATTTAAACGCATCTATTTTTGTAAAATGTAAAAAAAAACATTACTTAAAATCTTAATCTAAAGAGATTCAGATTCAATAGCAGCTTAGCTGGCAACTAATTTCTATATTTTGTGAATTATTTAAATTAAATAATATTTTAGTCGTAGTATAAAATTATTTCGTGTAAATTATTTTCTGCTCAATGGTTCCAGCAGTAAATACAGATACAACAAAACGTTTTCATGGCCTCTGTGCAACCATAAGTGTACATTTATCTCGTCTACACTCTTAACTTTAAACAGTAGTAGGCCTATGTTTAATAATGATCTCTAATTCATATTGTTTAAAAAAATACTTCTATTAAAAATGATTTATCGGCTAGGAAAATATTAGTTAATACAGTACTTTTAAAGTATTCATGTTCTAGAATCATTTTTATTGTTGAGAAAGCAGTTTTGTAAAAATGGTGGCATCCTCTGAAGACTTTCACACATATTAGATAACAATATATATATTTTTTTATTAAACTTTTGTGAGTCAAAAGACAATCATGGAAGAATTAAAACTATTTTTTTTAAATCAAATGCAAGTTTATAAAAGGAAGGACAATATATTTAAATTTCGCATTGAAAAGCGATTTACTTAGTACTTCAATTTCATTGGTTTTGAAACGAAATTAACTACTTGAAATTTATGAGACTTATTTAAATAAATTTACATTCATGAATAGTTTTAGTATAGATCTTGAAGACAATTAAACAGCTGAAACTGTGGTTTGATATTTCAACGTCTTTAATCTGTTAAAATCTAGGAAAACCTAGTCAAATCTTTGTTTAGCTCCTTTTATCTTGTTTCCCTTATCTGTATTTTCCTTCTAACAATTTTTTTCGTACATTTAAAAGTTACAAAGATTTATTTATACGAGCCATAGGTCACAATTTATATTTTCTGAATGAAAGGTGATTAAAGATGTGTTTCCCACTCAATCTCCATTTAGTGTATCACTCACACCTTAATGCATACAGTTAATTATTTTAAGGGATTGAGGATTTTACAGTTTGTTTCCCACTGTTTAGGTAATTACAAATATCACATAAATATTGCGGAACCTATATTTTTTTAAGTGTTAAAGTTGTTGTACTTTATAACTGAAAATTTCCGTACAGTTAGATTTACGAAGAGCTAGTATGTTGGATTGGTAATATTTACACAGTTACGTTTTGCCGGAACTATTTCACATATTATGATTACATTCAAAGATAATGAATCATTATAAGGTTTTCGCAGTCATCTGTGTCTGGGTGTACAAACATAATATTGAATGTTGTCTCAGAATAAAGATAAAATAGTTCAAATAAATTTGTGTGTGAGTGTAGGTACTTTTATAAAATTTAATATTCGTTTGTGCAGAGGAGAATGTATGAATATGAATGTCAGTGAAAAATGTCGTCGATCAGTTCTTGTTAATAATTATTGTTTGCTAAATTGCGATGTTGCGCTAAAATAATAAACCAGTCAGGGTATAAGTTAAAAGATTTTTTAATTTTGTATCATTTTTATTTAATATAATTTTGTTTTATTTGTTTATTTTTTAAATTTTTTCACCTGACCATCAAAAGAGTGCTAGAGGGTAAGATTTTCTTTTCTTGTTTATAATTACTTGCATTTTTGTACAACTCGTAAATATTTTACATTTATACTATACAAATGGTCACAATTTATGTTTCAAAAATGATTATCGTTAAAAAATTATTAACTATAAATCATTTTCAAAAACGAATTTGTGGGCAGCTGGGAAGACGTACAAAAAATAAAGCTTGACTAATTTTATATGTATTGAAGCAGAGGACCCGAAATAAAAAAGATTTACAGTAATTATTAAAAACGGAAAATAAAACATTGAAGAAAAAAACACTGAACGTGAAATATTGCGTAAGTTTAATAGAATGAATACCATTAGGTCTTTCCTATTTCTGAGACTAGACTCCAGTTGTTTAACGTGCAAAGTGTTTTATTGAACATTCTGTATTTCTGTATTCCTTTAAAATGGTAACATTTTCATTTATTAAAATAACTTGTTTCTTAACTACATAATTTAGTGTTTTATGAATCTCTTGGTGTGCCCACCATCGTCTGCACGTGTGCTATCAAAAGTCTCTCAAAGTGTTTGTAACTGCAAGAAGTAGTGTTTGAAAGTACAATGATTCGGTTGAGATAACGATTGAATACAAAATACAATTGAATGGATCCGCCGAAAACGACAAAATTCCCAAAGTGGCGATTTTGGGAAATAACGTTCTAAAGACCATTCCCTACACGGGGGTATATTTGTCGTTTAAGATTTTCATGTTGTTACCACACAGATTCCGTCTGTCAAAAAGCTCACGAATTTCCAGACTGACGTGTTGTTTGGCACAACAACGTTCTATCCGCCAGTAATGGACCCGCCGCCCACAGTGTCGTTGTCTCTCGGGGACCAAAAATGTATAATGATATCAAATCTCATGAATCACACAATGACCTATAACCTAAATATTGCCAATTCACAAAAGCAAAAACAAACCTAGCCTAGGCCTAGCCTACTTCAACCAAGATCACAATACATTATACCACACTTTTACATAGCACTTTTCCATTTATTAACACACTATAAAATTAACAAACAAGCATTAACACCAATTCTTTAATCACAGTTATCCAGTGTGAAGATCAGAAATCGTATTGAACCCAAACTAGGTTATACCAATGTAAACAAACATCTCAACATAAAAATGATCGATATTAAAGGTTGCGATTCGAAATTATGTTATAAGAAAATCTAAATACAACCAATAGAACATAATATAGATATGTGTAACATAAATAAGTGTTCAGTAAAACAATGTTACTTAAAGTAAAAGTATTAGTATTTATTTGTAAAGAGATTGTAAAACGTAAATAACATAACGATATAGCATTCAGCCATTAACACACTAGAGTAGGCCTGCTTGATCTAAGGTCGTGGTTTAATACATAATTTTATTTTACTAATATAATGGTAATTTTAACCAATATGGCATAAATTTAAAAGAAATATTAATGTGCTAAATAAATACTCATGTTACACGCGAATATGCGATATTCACACAAGAAACGTTATAATCTTATAATACACGGAGCCTAATGAATTGAACTACAACCGACCAATCGGAGATCAGATGTGCAACAAAGGAAATAGGATCAGCAATACCAAGAACCCCCTAGGAGACAATTGAAAATGACCTAACTACCGCCTAGTTCGAAAGCATTCTACAGCCAGAAGTCCAGGGATGAAGATGTGTCTTTGCAATTCCGATATTTATTTAGTTAAAAGTAAAAGTGTTACATGAAACAAAACCGATTAACAATGAACAGAACTTGGTATAGTCTGTATACTTTATAAAGAACAATAGTTAAAATCAACTAAATGAGACTAATTAATCAAATTAATAAACTTTGAATATTTTATCTTAAGTACAATCTTGATGCCATTTTCTAAATTCAATATTCAACATAGATTAAAATCCAAATGCGTATTATAAAAAGATTATCCAAACCCGGCCGATAACCCTTCCCGAGATTTTATAAAAGATTTATTGTCATATGACTTTAGATAATAAATCAACCAATATTAATTGAGCAAAGCTGATGGGCAATCTTAAGAAATCTGTAAATGAACAATCTGAACAACAATCTTGTGATCCTAATAAAATTATCAATATTTTCTTTTAAAGAGTAAATGTATAAGATACAATTTTGATTACAATTAAAGAAAAAACAAAATGTATATTCTGTTTCTTATTTATAGTTTTGATTAAAAGTACAGCTATCATTTAAGTTCAAAGTAATGTAAGATTATCATAAATAGGCTAATCCTATCAGATCATCCAAAGAATAAATTTGTGTGATGATTATTATAAATTTGACTCCCAACTAGTGGGGCATTATTATTATTAAAAGAGAGGAAAGATTATTATAAACGTTTAAATAACAGTAAAAGAAGAAAGATCAATGTAAAAAAATGGACGGATAAGAAGCGGAAAGAGTCCAGGAATGTTCGACGGCCTTATATATCGAAAACCAAAAAGCCAGTCCTAGGAAAACTACCACCAAGAGAGGTAAGTAGAATAACGTTTTAACTGCCACTCTTGTTTAATGTATTCCTACTCCTCGCTAAAACTATAAAGTAGGCTGCGTTTTTACAGACAGAATTTTAACACGTCTTTGGAGTATTTTAACACGTCTTTAAAACGTTATTTTAAGATTTTTTTACATATTTCTAGAAAAAAAAAACAAAAAAAATGTTTTGAAGCTGTTTTTATAAAAATGACATTATATTGTATACGATACTGTAAATACATTATAAATATACTCCACGTCAACACAATACAGAAAGTGTTCATTTTTACCAATAATAACGTTTTACATTCAATTTTGTTTTTGCATATCTATTTTGCTGAATATTTCCTGAATATTTTTATTTAGTAACGTAGGAGAGTGGAAACACGTTTCAAACACCCGTCGTTAGAACGTTTTTCCTCCTGAAAAAAGTTATAAAATGTTTTGAAATGTATAATAGTACGACATAGTATGTATAGTATTCCATTATGTCATTAAACATGTAAATATAACAAATTACAGGTGAAAAAAAATCTAAATTACAAAACTAACAAAAACTTTAGATTATGATTTTTTTTTCATTGATTACTCAACATTGTATGTTTGTCACTTAGAACGTTTTTCAGCGGATGCATTCAATTACTACATACAATTTTATTGTTGTTATCGATAATACTAAAATATGTTGTCTATATAAAAATAAATTTTACTCTTATTTTTTAAATTTTCTATGTAACAAAAATGTATGTTAATTTAGTTAAAATAAAATAATTTTATAATTAATGCAGTTTCTCCAGACGTTCTTTCTTAAATCCTGCCAGATACATACTCTAAAAAATAAATTAGTTGATACTTTATCTGCTTAAACTTGTATAAGATTACCACAAGAAACCTTAGTATAAGGGGAAACTAATATCTTAAGATTATTAGACTTCAGCAAACACTTTAAAGGTTACATTAAATTATACCTAACCTGAAACTAAATGCATCACTAAACCTCAGAACTCGTTAAAATAAAACATAAAATGAAACTAAATAAAGTAAATTATTAACATATTTCATAAATACGTATGTTTACATTCTATACCGGCACCTTAAGGCAAAGTCAAAAAGTACAACCAATATAGCCTTAGCCGTGACATACGTAGTTTAAAAAAATGGAGGTTAAATTCGGGTTGTAATTTCTCAGTCAGAATGCGATTAGCAACACTTTCCCTCAAGTAATTTCAGCCGGCTCATCCTCCATTACATCTACCCCTCAGGTATAGGCCTATATAGTAAGTGCTGTTTCAATTGTATCTTTGGAAGTTGTCTTACTAGCTTTCAATTGCAAAAACTAATCGACAAAGAAATTAATGAAGGAAAGGGAACTAATGTAGAAATTAAATAATGGTTTCTAATGTGTTTTTGAGAAACTTGCGTTTTTAAGAATAGTATAAAATAATAAAATTAACACTTGTATTACTCTAGGATTTTCGTGCAATATTCTGAGGTGCACCCTACATTTGGGATTGTGACACATTTAATTTTAAATCTTATTATATGAATTGCATTTAATTCCTTCGAACTGTAAAGTGTGTTAGTAGTTACTATTAAACATTGTCGGTTAAAAAGTAATTACGGGAATACAAAGGCGTAGTAGATGTTGTTATTGTGCACATAGTAGATTTGAGCAACATAATTAGTTTGAGTCGAAATAAATGCATTGCTTTATCACATTAAATAATCAGAAGTGTTTGTAGAAAGTAAACAATAATTCATAAGAGTGTAATTAATAAATTAAAACAATGGGAGACAGAATACTAACAACATTGAGCTGTAAATCAGTCCCTAACTTCAGACTCTCGTTGTAGGCTATCTTAACGCAAATTGTTTAGCATAAAATGTATCGTTAAATTGTCTCACACACTTTTTATGCGCCTCACATTTAAAGTTTTCTTGCTATTTGGATTTACTCTAAGAATCTTATGGAACAAATTTATGTTAAATTAAATCGATAGTATGTTGTGTGACACTTTAGCTTCTTTTGTGTGTGTGCAAACGAATTTTTTTTTTAAATTGCAGTATTAACGCACACTTCACTCACAGAAAAAAAGAATAAAGGAATCCTTAGCAAGTAATCCATAATGTTTACACAACTTCATTAAATTCTGCATCTTCAATTTAGTTTCCGAAATTGAATATTCCCAAACCAAACGAAGTTTTAATGTTACCTTCAGTTACGGTACCTCAGAAATGGTAAACCTAAATCAATACAAATAAAATGAAAGCAATTTCTACTTCTGAGAAGAAATCAAAATAAATGTATTAAAATAAAATGGATTTTTCAGAAGTATAGTTATTTTTTCTTAAAAACTAATATGTCCTATCGTACAAATAATATTAACCTTAGTGAATAATTTTTATATAATTAACTGGCCATTTTAATTTAGAGTTTTATATTTCGTTTGTAGATAAGTTAATAGTTTTTCAAGATTCGATGTTTTATAGTATTGATTTGCTTTTAAAATAATTCTCGTTTCTGTTTATGCGGTAAAATTATTCTTCTTTTTTAGTCTGTTTGGAAAACTTCACTTAGTGCATAAACGTTTACAAAGTATTGTAAAAATTATAAATTTTCTCTAAAAAACTAAATTTCACGGTTTGATTTAAATAACACAAATTACTGTAGTACCTGATATTCCTCAAGCAATAAAGAAACAACTCTACTTAAGATTTTACAGGATTTTGTTTTTGTAAAGCACAAACGTTATATTTAAGCAAGATTATTTACAAGTAACTATTTTCTATTACTAATGTTTCATTGAGTTTCTTGGTAGTTTATCGGTCAGTAATAATAACGTATTGTAAACCGTAATTCAATATACATTACCTAGAATTTCACCAATGCCAGGCGTCTGAAAATTTTCGTCCGTTCGGTGAAGCATGTGCAACCCATAAATTGAACTTATAGCTAAATTAAATGGACATAGTCTAGTAAATTCCAAGCCAGTTTATGCATAGCAGTCACTTCTTTATTCTAGTGAACAGCATCAAATAATGATTATAGTTTAATAAGTGATAGTTTGTCAAAACTGGTTCTCAGAGTTTACATGTCAAATGCTGGAAATTGTAAGAGGCAAGTGTAATATCCGTGTGCCTATAGTTTACATTATGCCGTCAAATGTATGCCCTCCGGGGGAAGACGTAAACAATACTTTGTAATATATACACATGCAACATAATTTGCAAGTAATATTACTTATATAATTCATTTAGCAACGTTGATCCGGTATTATTATATGTAAACGTACCTTTGGTCAGAAAAAACAACACTAATATTAAACAATTTAATTAAGTCAGTTGTCGTAAAAATAAACAAACTCAAGAAACAGAAAAATAAAACAAAATGAATAAACATAAACAAAGTTAAATTATGTTTGTCCAGCAATATATAAAAAAAATCTTTGAACTGATTTATATTGAACTAGGAAGTGAGTTCCTATACCATTATTACAAGTAATTTATAAAATATTATTATGGAGGAAGAACAATGTTTACGTTTATAGTACTTAGGTATCTATACTATTACTTCAGCTCTCATTTAAATTCCAAATGATTGAAATCTTGCGAAAATTCTAAAAACTTTAGCGCCACTTTTTATGACTTTTCTCGACGTTTTCGAGTCTCTGAAAACAATAAAGCAATAAAAAAATGTTGTGTGTGTGGGTGTGTGTGTGTGTGGGTGTGTGTGTGTGTGTGGGTGTGTGTCTATATGTGTTTGTCTCTCTGTGGACACGATATATGCACTCACAGACGTCGTAGAAAACTTGGTGGTGCCAAAATCTTCGTAATTTTATTGCGGAAAGTTGAAAAGCTTTTAAGCTTTCTAGCGTGACAGCAACGTGACGTGCTTGACAAGAACGTCACATCTTTAAGTATTTAAAATACACGAAGCGAAGTCTAAAAAAAATTGTTCCACCTTGTTTGTTGTTAATTACTAATTATTTTAAAGAAATTAACTATTTTTGTAGTACTGATTTTTATCGAAGATTTGTCTTTATTTATATAAAGCTAATGTCTTCCTTAAAAATAAAATATTATTTTAATATTTATGAGTTATGTATAGCGATAGCTCTCTGGTTAAACCGTTGTAGAGAATGTTAACATAACAAGGAATGAAACCCATTAAACGAAAAGCTTATTTGTAAATCTGACAAGCAAAATATTTAATTAAAACCATGTCAAAACTAATTGAAGGTTTCAATAGTAAGGTCAAATTAAGGAAGCCTGTAATGAAACTCATTTGTGTTTAATGAAAGTTGAATTCTGAGCACGTTTCATCTGAACAATCATCCCGTAACCGCTTTGTTGTTTTCTACCGTGAAAACCCTTCGTTGTAACACAAAAATATGAGGTTTGTCAAAACGCGTTAAGGGTTGAATAAAGATGAAAGAGGGAAGCTTTGAATTTAATATCTTGCATGGTTTGACCAAGTATTGTTTGTGGCTCAACAGTTGAATGGATGTGGTGGAAATACAATCAAACAGTAAGTATAATTAAAAGACTGGGTATCATACAAGTATTGCTACTGTTGTACACCTCAAATCTTATTTAAATGTATGAAATGAAGTACTAATCATTCTTTCATATTCTATCACAATATATATGTAACGACAATGGGTTAGAGGTTTAGACTTTGAAACCTATTTAAATTTGTGTTTAACAGTTTTTTTAATTTTGTTATTAATGCTTAAGTTTGTTCTACCAATAGACCAGGCAGCAGGGAGTTAAAAATTAAGCTACCTGGGAAAAAATTCTAGAGAGAAGACATTTGGTAATATTGTACATTTTGACATCCTAAAAAAACATACTTAGTTTGCGCCCCACCACTTTGAGCTTACGCCACCATCTTGGAAAAAGGTGGCCAGATAACGGTTTTTTCCAAATAACTTCAGTTGGGTGCATCCTAGAAAAAAGTTTCGTATAAAAATTATAGAAAATTTAATTCCCTAAAACTTTTGTTTGAAAATGTTTCTGTGAAATAAACAGTTTTTGAGTTGGTGCCATATTGTGTTGTGTATTTATAAAAACTGAACGAATTCGCTACTATCCCCTGATATTCGCTGATGAATTATTTATTATATATTTTGACTATATTATTACTATTATTTGTTTTGTAATAAAAATTATAGTAATAACTATTATTATTTTTCATTGTGCACTTTTCGAAAACTGATAATTATAAAATTAATAATTAACGCGCCTTAACACTTAACAGGTAATTTGTGTCACCCTTGCAAATTGGAACGGCAGCATTCTTATGCAAGAAATTCGGGTTAGGACAGCTGTTCGACATTTTATCCTCTCTTGGATTCTAGTTCGATGAATAATAATAGTAATTATTACAAAACAAATAATAATATAATACAAATTAGAATTAGGCCTACTATTATTAAAATAAACTATTACAAAAACAAGCGAGTAAATTGTATTGTAAGAATGTAAATTAACATAAATTTCTTATTTAGAAATAACTGCTATTATAAAAAAAATACATTTATAAAAATAATAATAATAATGCATCAAATTTATATTAAAAAAAAAACAACAATTTCTGATTATAATGAGGCTGATAATAAATTAATTGCAGTTTTTACAAATAACATTAACTTTACCTCAAGGATGGTGTGGAAGCTAGCACAATGAAAAATAATAATAATTATTACTATTATTATTACAAAACAAATAACATCAATAATAGTTTAATTATATAATACAAATTATAATAAATAATTCATCAACTTCAGGTCATAATAGCGCATGCATGCAGTAACACAATAATAGCGCATTCATGCAGTAACACAAGATGGCACTACAAGCAAAATGAATGAAATTGTCTTTGGTTTTGAAATCTAAATATTCTAAATTTCCATACTACAATATTGTCTGTATGTCTTTGCTGGTTAATTTATCTTAAATTCCTAACGAAACACACACTTTATTTACCAAATAATTAATATCGACTAAAAGAAATGATGAACACATTACTAAGAAAAATATGTGGCAACCTGTTAACATTTAATCAAACCCTTTACCTAAAGGTTGAAAAGCCAGTTTAAACAAATATGTACTATCTAAGTCAAATTGTATGTCTTTACAACATTAAATTTTAAGAATGATGCATATAGGCTACATTTTGTTTTTCTTTTGAACACCTTGATTTCTTTAGGAAAGATAGACATCAATTTTAGTTGTATAACAAAAAAAAGGCCCCTTACCTTTCCCTATAGTTATGATATAGGCCTAATATACTTTTATAAAATTATACACACATATATTTAATACATTTTTGATACGGAAGTAGAAAGTTAAAAACTATGTACTTAAATCAAAAGCACAAGTTAAAAATGTTGGTTCTGATATTGCAATTATTTTAACAAAATCAAATTAACCACAAATTTAATTTAAAATACAATTTAAATTCTATGAAAAACTCATATTTTTTTATTTTGAGTTTTTCCTTCGTATATCATGAGTTTCGTTAAACATTCCTCATCAGTTTCGTTTCATTTGTTTTAAAAGATTTTCTATGCGCATTTCATCAACTCAAATAAATGGACAAAGTTGGTAAGAGTGAATCACTGATGCACACACATGAAGAATACAATGAAACCCCATAAACGAAGATCTATCAGTTAATAAATTGTGTACATTTACAGAAGAAACATGATACATTTGCACTTGCTAGTAAATATTTGTATCGTTAAAACAAAACAATAATATGAATTAAAATGTCGACTTTTGTTTACTATCGAAACCATGACACATCTTGTACAAGGTCGTTAATAGCTTAACGGAAACTACGGCGTGCTACTAAACCGAACACTTCCACTTTGCCAGGATTAAATTAGGAAGTTTCCTCTAATTGGATTAATCGCTCTCCAACTTTGACCTTGCTCTTACAAAGCACAAGGACTAATTACTTAGAAGCAGTTTAACACCACAGCTCTGCAACAACTTCTAAATTAGATGCAATCTCCGTAACTACAAAGATTTGTTAATGTTTTACACCAGAAGATCACAATCATTACGCGTACACAATTTTCAAAAGTGCAGATTTTCTTCAAAAATGCTTTTATATAACGTTCAGTAGTTTTGAAATCTTAGTGTGCTAACCGGATAGACGGTCTTATTGCCAATCTTAATGCGGGTCAAATATTTATTTAGATGCTCATCTAAAATTTGTGTCAAACCTGAGGTTCATTTATATATATGAATAAAGCATATTTTCATTTAATCATTCATTAGTTTAGGCGATATATTATTATATATTATTGGTTTTATACTTGGGAGAAATAATTACAATAACGTTTACTTTTAAAATATTGTTGTTTTAGTTTAGTTAAATTACTTTTAATTTTCCAAAAAATGTTGTTTTTCATGAAAAGTTTGGAAAAGTTTTTTTAAATATAATTCAGATGAAACCCGGAAAGACGGAAGGTATATTTTAACTAAAATCGAGACATAAAAAATATTTAGGTCTCATTAAATATTTGTCATCAATAAAGATTAATTTTAAAATATATTTTATACACCTTAAATAGTAACAACCGTACTTTACAAAAAATTAAAGTTCGTCTTTAGAGTTCGTACAATATAGAAACAATAATTGTATTTGTATTGTATTATTAAGTCGATTAATAAAGAACTATATTATTTTTAATTTATTTAATAAAACCCGTTCTGTTTATAACCATAAAATGTCCACACTTAAGTTCAATAATATGGAGACTTTCTTAAAAGAATTAAAACTTTTAAAGCATTCTGTGTGAGGAGAAACTACTGTATGTTTAAGTGTTCTGTTAGATTTACCAGGAAAAGACGTACTTAAATATAGTGTTATAGGATCTACCCTGTACAAATATAGAGGGTATTTACGTAGCTTGTATTTCCTTTTAAACTAATGAACTACATGACTACTAACTATTTAGACAAACATTAACCAACTTAAACTGTAATTTACTGTCAACCTTCACTCCTTTTACTTGTTCGTTTACTTCGAAATAGAACCAAGATAGAAACACTAATTAGATATGCAAATGTAAACGATGTACTGATTTCACGTTGTACGATTTCTATGAAAGGAAAACAATATCATTTTATAAAAAAACCTATGGTCACATTAACTGAATGTAGATGTTAAATGCCAAGTTGCAAGAGAAAGCCGAAGATAATACAATTGATAACAACCAAGCTCTGTACCATACAACTCTAGGAAAGACAACAATGCTCATTTTATAACTACTATCAGAGAACTCATAGATTTTGTATTGTATTATCATTGAGAAACAAAATTAGAACAAAAAGTGGCTACATCTAACCCACTTCGAAAATAAGCATATAGAAACAAAATGTACCTGTATTTAATCGTTCTACACGTCATAGATGATCATTAATGAGAAAAACATTATTGATTATGTGTTCAAGAATTCGTTAGGACGACTTTAAACACTATATTGCTAATTGTACACCTGCTAATAACTGTGGATCATTAAATTTACCTGACATGAGATCCTGTGATTACTTTCTCTTCTTGAGTATAAACAGCATATCAAAAATATTAACCAGATATGTATTAATAAAAAGGTTTTACCAAGAGATACACTAAACATGTTGAAAGAAGATATTTATGGTTGGAGCTTCAGCGATATAATTGTAATGGGGACCAGTGTGACATCGCAGAGAGGAGATGACAGCTACCACTGTTAACCAGAGTGAACGGTGATGACTGCTAACACTGTTAACCCACTGCGAAAGGAGATTACAGCTCCCACTGTTTAACTATTGTAAAATAAAGATGACGGAACACACTGTTAACCACAGTTAAAAGAGATAACAGCCCACTGTTAACCAAAGTGAAAAGAGATAACAGCACCTACTGTTAACCTCAGTGAAGGGAGATAACAGCTCCTACTGTTAACCACAGTGAAGGGAGATAACAGCTTCCATTGTTAACCTCAGTGAAGGGAGATAACAGCTCCCACTGTTAACCACAGCGAAAGGAGATTACAGCTCCTACTATAAACCACAGTGAATGTAGATAACAGATCCCACTGTTAATTACTGTTAAATAAGATTGCAGTTTCCTCTGTAAACTTCTGTGAAAGTAGAATGTCTTCTTCCATTGGCACTTCAGTGAAATGAGATATGCAGGGCTTTACAGTTCACTGCTGTGATAATCTTGAGCCGTTACAAAGAAATTTTATTCTGAAGATGAAAAAGTAATTATAAAAGAATACTCGTATTCAATATAGCACTAATTTACAGCAAAAACAATATATATTATAAATGTCGCTGTTCAATACTCTTAAATATGCCATTGACAACTGAAAATACATGATATATATACCTGTTTAGTACTTTAAAGTAAATTGAATAAAGTTTAGTAGAAAGAAATTAAGAACACATATTATATAAGTACAATTCTTGCTGTTAAAGAAATATATGAATAGAATTAAAAATTATTGTTAGATTTTTTTACAAATTGTTATTATATAAATATCAAAAATACAATATGTGTATTGCATAGTGTAGGCCTAAAATGCTAAAACGTAAGCTTAACTTTATACAGTAGAGGTGGGCTCACCTGTTATGAACTAAAGTATTGTCTGAATCAATAATACTTTCATCTGAATGGAAAGAATAATCTGTGTACTCAAAGGACTCGTCCATGGCTTCAACAATTAACTTCTCTTGTTTCCTCTAAAGTTGTCATTACTTCGTTTAAGAACACTCTTTAAAGTAAACAAAATTAGTAGGTTTACCATTTTTAGGTTTCGGTAGGTATTCTGTATTAGGTGAAAGTTGAAATAATGACATCTGATCAACATAACAATATCGTTGAAAAACAAGTTAAAATCTTGTCCACCTCGGTGATTTAGAATCTTTTAAATTAGAATGAAACGGTACTAACAGGCAAGGTACAACCGTGTCATTCTTTGAGATAGGCGCTTCACAGTTGAAAATCTATGGAAATCTACATCAACTAAATAGAACCATTTCATTCCAACTTCCTATAAACATGTATTGCAGTTAGGACTTTGTACTTCTAGCAAATGGCTTATTAGACAACACAGAGCAATAAAAGTTAGTGCAAAATAAAACAAAATTCAGATAGAACTATATCACGAAAATAGCTGAACGTTATTAATTAGAACCTTGCCATTCTGACCTAATGATATATTATTAAAGTTAACAAATTTCCAAAAGTTATGTAAACAAAAATAACGATAAATATATATTTTTTAATTTAACATAAATAAAAAAAGTTTGTGTTAACAATTTCTAAATGTGGAGACCATAATTACCCTAGGACCATAGCCTAAAAATATTTGCTACAGCAATATTTGTGGTTCGGGGTTTTTATTCAAATCAGTGTGATTTTGCCGCCACAGTGCTTTTTTTATTTGTTTAATCTCTATATATAAAAGCGAAATACCACTCACTCACTCACTGACCCACTCATCACGATTTCTCAAAAACTACCGAACGGATTGAAATGAAATTTGGTATGTAGCTTCCTCTAGGGCCATAGGTGCTTACTAAGAAAGGGTTTGAAAAAATTGTAAATTTTATGGGGTTTGGGGGGTAAAAATGTCTAAATCACGATTTCTAAAAAATTACCGAACAGATTGTAATGAAATTTGATATGTAGCTTCCTCTAGGGCCATAGGCGCTCGCTAAGAAAGGGTTTAAAAAAATTCGACATTTTAGAGGGGTTTGATGCAATCAAAGTTACTAAAATCATAATTTCAGATCATTTATTATTATGACAATAGTGCTTTTATTATTTAAAATCTATATATATATATAAAAGCCAAATACCACTGACTGACTGAACACTTAAAAAGAATACAATTACGTTAAAAAGACTAAAAATACCAACCACCACGGGCAACGCCGTACGGGTCAGCTAGTTTAAAAATAAACATAAAAAATGTAAAAGGTCGTTGTTACACTTGTAGTAAATTTACATTATTGCTATTGAGCACAAGGTTGGTAGATTTTGTAAATAAGTTTTAGAAGATGGTGATGTTCCATTACTTGAAATTGTGTTACTTAAACAAGAATACACCTGTAGCAATAAAAATGATTTAATAACAAGTAATGGTATACCTCTATAACTTTTGAAAAATAAAATGGTGACTGAGATTGAAATTTAGTTTGAGACAAATGCAAACAATTTACAATATAGG
Source organism: Philaenus spumarius (assembly GCA_018207615.1). NCBI lineage: Eukaryota > Metazoa > Arthropoda > Insecta > Hemiptera > Aphrophoridae > Philaenus > Philaenus spumarius. The sequence goes on from JAGFPH010001291.1 coordinate 76,711, forward strand.
CTCCTTGTCATTATTAAGCAAATGGCATTGATTTAATAGTAACTCAAAAAGTTTAATTAATATTGACATTAGATATTTTACTTTGTCTAAAATGGTGGTTTGTACCAGTTAAATAATCTCGTCTGTACGTAAGATAAATAATAGAAGTATCCTCAAAATGAAACACATTGCCCTCAACACTTGTTAAGTTTTAAAGAAAACAAGTTGTGTTGTTGTTAACAAATCTTTTGTTTTTTTTTATAATTGGGATCTCGCCACAATAGATATTATTAACAGTTTTAACTTAAATACTCAATACATATAATTAGGTACTTAAATATCAAAACGCACTGAAAAGGAAATAACGAAATAATTCAACTTAGGTTAACTGGCTTGCGTTTATAATTATTTAGCTTTTATGTTAAATGAAATTTCATAGTTCAGCTCTGTCGAATGTAAATATTATTGTACAAATTTAAACAATTTATACAACAATATATTTAGTTTTAATGAAATTAGAGCGAATTTACATGTAACATAGTTGAGTAAGAAAAATTACAACTAGTACATTGAACAGTGAAACAACATATGCCTTGTTCCAAGTTCTTACTTGATCTGTTGTTTGTAATCCTTACTTAAGTTTAACCAACTGTTGGCTTGGCGCCAACAGTGTTTGAATTGTGCCCTTCGATGGTGAATGGCACACTGTAGTGGTTTTAAACTGTTTACCACTGTATAAGGAGATCAAAGACGAAAGCTTCCATTGCTAACTGCATCATAAAGAGATCAAAACTCCTACTCTACGCCGCAGGGAAAGGAAATAACAATTATTCACTATAGTGAAAGGAGATGAAAGACGAAGGCTTCCACTGTTCACTGCAGTGTAAGGAGATGAAAGACGAGGGCTTCCACTGTTCACTGCAGTGTAAGGAGATGAAAGAGAAAGCTTCCACTGATTGCCACTTTATAAAGAGATGAAAACTTCTACTCTTCGCCGCAAAGAAAGGAAATTACTATTATTCACTATAGTGAAAGGAGATGAAAGACGAAGGCTTCCATTGTACACTGCAGTGTAAGGAGATGCAAGACGAAGGTTTTCATTGTTCACTGCATTGTAAGGAGATGAAAGAGAAAGATTCCACTGTTTACCACTTTATAAAGAGATGAAAACTCATACTATTCTCCGCAGGGAAAGGAAATTAATATTATTCACTATAGTGAAATGAGATGAAAGACGAAGGATTTCATTGTTCACTGCAGTGTAAGGAGATGCAAGACGAAGGTTTCCATTG
>JAGFPH010001291.1:78515-123224 GCA_018207615.1 Philaenus spumarius
TGTTCACTGCAGTGTAAGGAGATGAAAGACGAAGGCTTCCGTTGTTGACTGCAGTGTAAGGAGATGGAAGACGAAGGCTTCCACTGTTTACCACTGTATAAAGAGACGAAAGCTCCTAGTCATCGCCGAAGGGAAAGGAAATGACTATTATTCACTATAGTGAAAGTAGATGAAATACGAAGGTTACCATTATTCACTGCAGTGTAAGGAGATGAAAGACGAAGGCATCCACTGTTAACCACTGTATAAATAGATGAAAACCTCTACTCTTAGCCGAGGGGAAAGTTAATAACTATTATTCACTATAGTGAAAAGAGATGAAAGAAGAATGCTTTCACTGTTCACTGCAGTGTATGGAGGTGAAAGAGAAACTTATACTGTTTACCACTGTATAATGAGATGAAAACTCCTACTCTTCGCCGCCGGGAAAGGAAATGACTATTATTCACTATAGTGAAAGGAGATGAAAGACGAAGGCTTCCTTTGTTCACTTCAGTGTAAGGAGATGAAAGTCGAATTCTTCAACTGTTCACTGTAGTGTAAGGAATAAAAGACGAAGGCTTCCACTGTTCACTGCAGTGTAAGGAGATGAAAGAGAAAGCTTCCACTGTTTACCACTGAATAGTATAAAGAGATTAAAACTCATACCATTGTATTTGGATAATCTAATAGAACTCCGATCCAATGCAATATTTTGTTTCACTGGATTTTCGACTTTTTTGGCGCTATCTATTGGGGAAACAAAAGAAGCTGTTTGAAACACAAATGCTACCAATGATTTCTCCCTAGCGCTACCTCGCGGCGCGATCAAGTACTGATTTCGCGACAACCTTTCTTCCGGCACACAGCCCCCGTATGGATGCAAGATCTATTTATTATTCATGATCTATGCTCATACTCTTCGCCGAAGGGGAAGGAAATGACTATTATTCACTTTAGTGAGTCGAGATGAAAGACGAAGGCTTCCATTGTTCACTGCAGTGTAAGTAGATGCAAGACGAAGGTTTCCATTGTTCACTGCATTGTAAGGAGATGAAAGAGAAAGCTTCCACTGTTTACCGCAGTATAAGGAGATGACGATTACTACTGTTTTGTGCAGTAAAATTAGATGCAGGCTTCCATTTTTCACCGTAAATACAGAATTGTTACAGTATACCACACGAATAAAAAACAGTAATTTCGTAACTTGTTTTTTATTCGTTTGTATCCGCTATAATATTGTTGTAAGTACTCTAGTATATCATTAACTCTAGACACTCCTTTTTATAAAATATGAGCTGCAGAGCTTTCGGTAATACTTTAGGATTGTGGTTCAAGCAAGATTTTCGGAGATATCATCAAATTATTTACAAAAGACATGTTTTTGTATATCGAAAAACCCCAAATGATAGTCTATAAGAAATCATTATGCGTATTAATATTTTAGGTTATCGAACTTTGGCGTTACAATGTTTAATTGCAGTGAAAGTTATTGTTGAAATATGTACGGGTTTTAAGTATGCCAACTATTATTTATGATACCATTATTAGTTTATAGAAAATCTGTTTGTGACAGGCTATCATTTACGAGTATATAAACTTATAGAGGTTTTATTTTTCCTTTCAAAATGAGAAATAATAAATACATAAAATTATATCTTTTTGTGTCGACTAGTAACATTTTATGATTTTGACAGTGTTTTATTTATTTTTTAAAAATGATACTGAGTAGCTGAAAGAAATTCCAATTCCTTTAGTCTAATTGATAAGAAGAGTAGAAGTGAAAGTAATATTTTGTTTCTCAAGGGAATTAATTTAAAGGGAAAAGAGCCGAATTATAGCATCGTTCAATAATAAAGAGAGTTATCAAACATGACAAGTGGCTTTAACATTATATTCATGGATTCATTATCTTTTTAAATACAAAACTTTAAATGTAAATAAACCATGACATTTAAAGGACAGGTTTTTGAAAAAAATATTGATCGTGCTTTTTCTTCATTTAGCCCAAAAAAGAATAAACAACAACAAAGATAGTTTTGTAACAAATAAAATTTCTAATAAACGGTAACTTTCAAAAATTATTTACATGTTTACGGACACTTTGATGTTTATCACCACTGATTCTTGTTTTATATACAGGGTGAATCAGACCAGCCATGCTCAATGTATTGCGATTGAACTACAGGCTTCGTTTTAGCTTAAACTCCTCTATATCAACCATAAACAATTTAGTACAATTATTTTAAAATCTCAAAAATGCCCCAAAAGTGCATTTTTGTTGGGTCGGGGTCGTTTTTATAAAATGTTCAATTATAAAGGTAGGTCGAGTGATACCTAATTTTAAAGGTATCTGTTCACTGATCATTTTGGAAAAAAAGTTTTAACTTATCTTACTGCGTAGTGAGTGTTAAAAATCGTCCAAAAATTAGTGTTTTACAGTTAGTTTTATTGTTACCACTTAACATAGAATACATAAACCAAATATTTATCCTAGATTCATGAGAAGATACCCTTTCCAAAAAATATGCTTAATTTCCCTTACGCGAAAATTTTCTAATTTTAAAAATTACTGTAACGTTAGTCCTGAAGCACATCATTGAAAAGGTCTTTCAAAAACAAACATTTTTTTGTATTTAAAGTTAAACTTTATCTTTGCGCACGGGTGGTCTGGTTTACCTAGCATAGACTACATCTAAAATGTATAAAAGAGTTGTTTGCTATAGTTCTAGAGTTCTAGTAATATTCGTGACGTTGAAAATTACTTCTTGGCTATATTATTAAGAATAATGCCAAAGGATACAATGTTCTTATATTTTCTCACTGAAAAATAACAATCCTTTCTTGGGTAAATTACCTGGTTTTCAACAGTAATTTTTTCTAAAAGTCGGTTATTTGAAAATAACTGTTCTATATACTCGAGAAAAGTATTCCAACAACAAAAAATTTTGTCGAGTAGAATAAAACAATATGGTTCTGCAATCTCAAACAGTGTTTAGACTTTAATTGCCATAGCAATAAAACTACAAATGTAATACAATATTATTAAATCATGATACATTTAGTTTCCAAGAATGCAATAATATAATAATTGGTAATTAATTTCATTATTTCAACGTTCGAGAACTCTAAAATATATATTATCTAATTACCGGTTTCGATGGTTCATGCCACCATCAACCTAACATAATATTCACCCACTGTTTTGTCGTTACAAACTATACACAATTAATTATAACATAAAACATTAAAATACAAACACTTGCAAATAATATTAATATATATACTGTCTCAAACATCAGACGTGTAATATTTGAGACAGTGTATATATATTTATAATTTTTTTCAAGTGTTTGTTTTTTTTTTAATGTTTTATGTTAATTGTGTATAGTTTAACGACGTGTTCCACAACAGTGGAATGGATATTTTTTTATATTGATCCACATGATCCACCGAAACCGGTAATCCGATTGGATATATTTTAAAGTGTTCGACGTTTGAAGTAAGGTAATTAATTACCCATTATTATAATATTATTAGATCAAGATGGATAATTAAATAAAACCGTATTTATAATAAATATTGTATTATTTGTGTTTATAAATATATATTGAGCTTTACTTGTTTGAAGATTTACTTTATAGAATAAAACTTGAACACAAAACGTCACAAATAATACGTTTTATCTCAAACGCGTTTCAACTACAATGTCGCTATCTTCAGTGAAACACGAGCTACAACTATCAAACTATAACTAACTGTGTATAACTGCAATATAGTCAAACTAAATTTAGTTATTGTTGCTCGTGCATCATTGGAGAGGGCTACATTGTCCTTGAAACTAATTTGAGTTCATAATCGTAGCTCTCCGTTTTAGCTCGACCGTTCGGCATTTCGTCTGTGTGTCTGTCTGTCTCACGATTACGGCTAAACGCCTTGACTGTTTTTAATGATTTTTTGCATGAATTTTCCTCATTCCTAGGCCGAGCCATGTATATATACGGTTTTTTTTCATTTTTCATTTTTAACCCTTTAAATATATTAAAAATGGCGCCCGGACCGTTTCTCTCAGTGTATGATTTTTTCCAAAGCCAGTTTGTGGCTTAACCGTAAGTCGAATTTAAAAACTAATAACATTTTGCGCATAGCAAATTAGATTTTCAACAAAATTGTATTCTTTATTTTTTTCCGTATCTCTAACGGTAAGCTCACAAAATGGCCGTAAACTTCAACTTTGTTAAAAATCGTCCAAGTTTTTGTATTTCAACCATGTTTTTAAACGTTTATTCTAAACCAATTCAGAAGTGTTCCATAGTTTTTTTGTAGATATAGGTTCACAGAATTCATATATGCCAGTAAAAAAATGATTGAAATAAAATTAACAACGTAATAGCTCAAGAAACAAGCATGTTCTATAACGAAAGGCAAAAGTTAAACTTTATGCCTACATAAAAAGTAGTAACATTTTGTTCATACATGTAAAAAATTTCGTTATTTAGTTCTAAATAGAACTGCATACGAATATTTATCAATTTTAAATTTCTTATTTTGAAATCATCAGTTTTTACGTTCCTACTACAAGACTGCTAAACGAAACTAGGCCTATTTTGAATAGTAATTTCGGAATATATCATTTGCTCCAAAATGAGATATTATTATAAGAAAATGTAGAGAATAAATCAAAGAATTGAACTGTGTACGTGTAAACTATTATTTCATAAAAGTATTTGACTTAGCTTTACTTGAATTACAAAATGAGATGAAACAAATGAAACCTAGCGGCGATAAAGGACATACAAAAAATGACCGTTGGACAACTTTGGTAGTGTTGGTACATGGGTTAAGATCACTATCACGACGCTATCACATCGTTTTTTTTCATTATTTCTAATATTGAAATATGATATGAAACTGTAAATACATTGTTAAGTTTTATTTATTTAAGTATGTGAATATTTAATTCTTTGTTTTTCCTCAATAACGCGATATTTTTTAGCTATCTTACGTATTATTAACCTAAATAAAATACAATGCCCAATAAAAAAAATCTTTAGCAGTTAAAGCTCAAGAAAAGAAAAAAAACGAGAACTAGAAACCCCGGAATCGCGGGAATTGCAAAATAATGTTTCACTGGCTAAACCTTCTGCTTACTTCCTTACTGGCACACTATTTTCAACCTGAGCTCAAAACCACATTTGTTATTTCAACGAGCGAGGTCTACTGTTCACAGAACTACTAGTTTCAAAGATTCTGTGTTGATTTTATTATATCAAGTTGTGTTGTTTATAAGACTACAAACGATTTACTAATAATTGAATTTAAGCTTCGGCCTATACCTTAGTGAAATAGTTTGAAAAAATATTTTGTCTTTATATTAACTTATTTTAAAATATTTATATACTATGTAGTTATTATCCTTGTGATGAAATATAAGCTGCGGTAAATTATATTGCTAATGCATGTAGAAAGGAGAAAAGATTAAAATTGACTTCAAAGCATGCAAATCTCTCTTCTAGTGTGCATTATAATGTAAATTTATAAAATTAAGACTTTAGCAAACCATCAGTATCCACTTTATTTTGTAACAAGAAACTGTCTGAAACAACGGACAGAAGAAATGCTTTAAGAGTATTGCGTAATCATTGGATAAGTGACCTTTTATAGGAACTATAAAGCTTGTCAATATAAATAAAGGTAAAGTGGGCAGTATATGTTGAGATTTTGGCAACCCACTCCTATCTCCCTACTCTCTCAGATAGTAGTCGAATCATCCGCCCGCTTTGGGCCATGTTTGGCATCGATTGTGGTTAAAATTTACAACTTTCTGGCCAAGGTCGGTTTGGAACAACATGTTTGACATTTAAATCGTACATCGGATGGATATAAATTGCTTTAAAAGTATACAAAAATTACTTGAAGTATATTACTTATAATCAGTAAGGTAAATAGGAACAGTAATGCTCTAGCATTAATTACTTGCGTCTATAAGGAGTGGAAATTAGAAAAAAAACCGCAAAACAATAAATTTTAATTTTTGTACTTTACTTTAAGCTTGAGAGCTAAATTATATTACTTATTTGTTAAATGGTAAACTACTATAAATAATAAACGGTACCAGGAACTGGCACATACGTTTTCACATATTTAAATTACTAAACAGATTCACTGTGACTTCATAATTGTAGGAGGGGTAGGAGAGGTGATATTAAAGTAGGAGAATAATTAATAAATATTATTATTATTAGCTTGAGAGAAAACTATTCGTTCGATTTAGAACAAATTTGCACCAAACATGTTAATTAGGCCTGTATAGATGCACGAAAGAAGGTTAAGAAGAATTTTAAAAAACAACCCAATTTTCGACCAAAAAAACCCCAAAAATCAGTTATTATTATTAATATTATTAGCTAAACGAGAATGTTTAGAAAGATGCAGTTTTTTGCATATGGAGGGTACATTAAGGGCTAGAAATAAGCAAAATTTTATGAAAATCGTTAAAGCAGTTTTTTTATAAAAAAATAATAACAGATTTTTCTGGGTTTTTTTGCCAAAAAGGGAGTTGTTTTTCTACATTTTTCTAACATTTTTGTCGTGAATCTATACCTGCAGGCCTAATTGACATGTCTGGTGCAAATTTATGCGAAATCTTTTGAATAGTTTTCTCTCTAGCTTTGTATACATACAGACATACAAACAGACTTTTTGTAAAAACACACTTTTTTGGACTCAGGGTGTCAAAAAACGGATTTTTCCACAAAAATCTCAACATCGATTTTTTTGCGATAACTTTACTTTCTCTATACTATAGAATAGTGAGAAAGTAAATGGAACCAAACGCAATTTTATAACCTGAGGATAAGTTACTTGCGGTTAAAATGGGTTTCTACCACTATACAGGGTGTATCAGAGCGGGTGGCCGGCTTGTATAGCCCCCTCTTTTTGACTCCAAGGAATTCAGGAAAAATGTTTTCAACCCTCTAAAATGCCCCAAAAGTGTATTTGGGGGGGGGGGTTAGTTTTTGGGAAATTTTGCTTACAGTGCTATACAAAAGCCGGTCAACCGCTCTGATACACCTTGTATATTAAAAAACATTACTATTAATACTTATAGAACTAGATAACTGAAATTTGCTAAATATTTTCATTAAAGTTATATTTAAAAAAGAAACCCCATTTGAATTTCAATTACTTGCATCTAAGGGTAAAATATAGCAATTACTACCATTACTTGGTTGACAATGTAAGCCAAGATGTAAAAATTTAACATAAGGAAGGTGGACTGGTCGCGCTTCAAAATATGAAACAACTATAGATTTGAACTAAACTGACTATGCAGCGGATCTTTTTGGACCGTGGGTGTACTCATCTTAAGACAATATGTAAGTACTCCATCGTGTTTTTATACAAATAAATTTTATAATGTTGATCATGGAGAAATTGGAGGTAGCAACAATACTACTTCAGTTTCTCAAACTAAACCTGTTGAATCTCCAATTGGATTCGCAAACCTACATTCTAATATTAATGGAATTTATCAATTACTAGCAGGTACCCGTGGCTTCTAGAGCTTTACTGTTCCTATTTACCACTTGTGAAACAATGGGGTAAACAACAGCTGTTTAGCTCATGGGAAGTATAATAATGTATTTATTTTTATTGTAAAGGGGATGTTACCTCCGTTCACACATTAGAGGCAATGATTTAAATTGTGTGTTTTATTTCCTTTACAACACTTACTATTAATAAGTAGCAAATTTCAGCTCTCTAGATTTGTGGGAAGTTGTAGATCTACATTTATTGTTTTAGGGGTGGTTATTAAATTTGTACGCCTTAGCAGTACGCCACAAAACGCTAATACTGTTTAATTTTCTATGTATGGTGTACGAAATGAACGTACAAATTTCGAGATATATAGCTAAAAGGAAAGTATACCAATTAATTTGTATTGTTTTAGTATCTATTATCCCATTTACTCACTTTAGCAGCACACGACAAAATAAAAATATGGTTTACATTTTCTATGTAGCTTGAAATAAATAAATGTTAACATTTAAATCTCTCTAGCTTTAAGGAAATTATAAACATAAGTTTTTATTGTTTTAGGGGTTGTTACTACATGTTCACCCTTCAGCAGTATGCAACAAAATGCAAATCTGGTTTACTTTTTCTATGTATGTTGTAAGAAATGAATGTACAAATTTCAGCTCTACAGCTTTAACGAAAGTATAAATAACGCCCTCCCAGGAGCACATACTACACCGTAAATGGCAATGGTGGTGCTTGCTAACGAGGGATCGAGAATCGTCAAAAATGCCCTAGGACGCACCGTTTTCGAGATATTGCCCATTTTTGTGATACAATAATGGAAAAGCTCCAAGTCATTGCAATATAATTGAAGCCGACGGAGTAAAATGTTTTTTTTTGTGCATTCAAAAATATATATATTTATCTGTCACTCACTTATTTTTAACAATTTGTGTAAGTCAAAATTCAACTTGGCTGGAAAGCCCCCAGGGGCATATCCATTTTACCGTTGTACAGCCCGTAAATGACAATGATGGTGCTTCCTAAAGAGGATCGAGAATCGTCAAAAATGCCCCAGAACGCACCATTTTCGAGATATTGACGTTTTTTGTGATAAAATAACGAAAAGGCTCCAAATCATTGCACTATAATCGAAGCCAATGGAACACTACAAAATGTAAATATGGTTTGATGTAAATGTACAAATAACCTGCTCCCTAGCTTTAATGGTAGTATAATAATTATTTTTATTGTTTAAGGGTTGTTATCACATTTTCACTCCTCAGCAACAGGTGACAAAAAATAAATTTGGTTTAAATTTTATATGTATATTGTAAGAAATAAATGTACACAATTTCCAGCTCTCTAGCTTTAAGGGAAGTATAAGCATTAACTGTTATTGCTTTAGGGGTTATTATCACATTCTTACACTTTCGAAGCTAGCTACAAAATGCAACGATGGATTACATTCTGTGTATACAGTGTGATTGAAAAGTCCCGGAACGGTGTAATATATTTTTTACCATTATAGATAAAGTAATGAGACTTGGTATATCAATAATAGCCATAAATGTCTACTCTTTTAAGGTATTATCACTTTTTTATCCTTTAAGGGGGACGGCCCACGAGGAGTCAGACAAAATTCTTAAATAGCAGCATAGGTCGAGTTTGGTATCAAATTAAAGGTCTTAGTTAGTAGAACACATTGCCGCAAACCGGACTTCGAAAGGTCCACTCTAACCAAAATGGCGGCCCTAAACGTGTTGAAATAAATTTACATAAAGTTGCTAATATCTCGAAAAGGAAGAATTTTTAGAAAAAATTTCGAGAGACAAAAAAATGTTTATTTCAAAGTGCTTGACCTAAACAAAGTGCTCCCAAATCAATTTCGTATTTTTTTTTTTTTTATTTTCTAAGATGAAGGAGTAAAAATGAAATTTACGAAATCGATTTGGGAGCACTTTGTTTAGGTCAAGCACTTTGAAATAAACATTTTTTGTCGCTAGAAATTTTTTCTAAAAATTCTTCCTTTTCGAGATATTAGCAACTTTATTTCAATTTATTTCAACACGTTTAGGGCCGCCATTTTGATTGAGTGGACCTTTCGAAGTCCGGTTTGCGGCAATGTGTTCTACTAACTAAGACCTTTAATTTGATACCAAACTCGACCTATGCTGCTATTTAAGAATTTTGTCTGACTCCTCGTGGGCCGTCCCCCTTAAGGGATAAAAAAGTGATAATACCTTAAAAGAGTAGACATTTATGGCTATTATTGATATACCAAGTCTCATTACTTTATCTATAATGGTAAAAAATATATTACACCGTTCCGGGACTTTTCAATCACACTGTATATTGTAAGGAACAAGTATACAAATTTCCAGCTCTCTAACTTTAAGTTAAGTATAATAATTAATTGCAATTTTTAGGGGGTTGTTGTCACATTCTCACCCCTTATTAGTTCCCTACAAAATGCAACTATGGTTTACATTTTTTGTATATCTTGTAAGAAACAAATTTACATATTTTCAGCTCTCTAGCTTTAAGCAAAGTATGATAATTAAGTGTTATTGTTTTAGGGGTTGTGATCACTTTCTCACCCCTTATTGTCAAATTTCATTCAAACGCATAAAGTACTTTTTTCGTGATTGACAGTCAAACATCCAAACATACAAACAGACAAACATAAAAACTTTCATATTTATAATACTAGTAGGATGTATAGAACAAATAAAACAAAATTTTAAATCGTAAATGTATATGCAAAACGTTTTGACCAGATGAAGGTAAAACATTCATTAATATATTCGATTGTTGGAAATGTAATGCTCTACAACATCATTTCCAAGGTTTGTCTCTAAAATGGATGGAGAAGAATTCAAGAGGTGGAGTTTATCAAAAACGTTCAAATTCATTTTTGCATAAATTAACGATTTTCCGTTTCTTTTCTTGAAAACTCTTGAAGATAAGAATAAACTTTACAGAATACTTTTTGTAGGGAATTTTTTCAGCTTTAACTCATATACAAAACATGTTTATGAATTACCAACAGTTTTTGAGTTATAAGTAAAAATAACTCCAAAAACAGAACCCTCTTATGCTACCTCTATACCCCTTACCCACCCTAGTACAAGGGACTTTCGGTATTTTATGATGTTTACCTAGTGACTAGTTTAAACAAGGTTTGGAGTTCAGTTCTTCAGTGCTAACTTTTCACCTAGAATTATTCGTTGCCTGGAATATAATGGTTGTTGCTAGTGGATAGTTCAGTACACTAACCTTATGATATTATGTTATTATCCTTTTATTTTAGTAAAACTTTCAGAACAACAACTGGTGTACGCAGCTCTTGCAACACAAGTCAAACATACGAATCTCCAGTTTAATACAGAAGAGAATAATATTATCAGACTTTATTTTCTGTATGCTATTTGAGTCTCTATACAGTTTTAAGTTTACCATCTCCACTCTTTAACTTTGTTTAATGATACGATTTGTACTTTGAAAACTTTTGTTTTATTATGTGACACCTACCGATCAAATCTGAAGCTTTAAAATTTGAAACCACTAATACCGTATTAAATAAGTAAAAAAAAAAACAACTTTATATTTAACTTGTAAACAAGGGACACTTTTTGTAAAACACGTGTTTTTCTTCAACGGAAATATCAAACAATACTTTCAAAAATAAATGTATTTTATGACAAATCATGAATTTTAAATTAACATGACATGTGTTCTACATGGGTAATTTTAAACATATAATGACAAAACATTTGGGTTTTATGTTATTAGAATCAGACATCACAGTTGCCCACGTACCAAGTTTTGCCCACACTAAATGTCCCAAAGTACAAGACAAATTTAAGTTTCTTAACATTATATTTCGAAGTAGGTCAGTACATGTCTTAAAAGCAACTACGTTTTTATTACAAATGTAGAGAGGTCGATTAATCTTACAATATTTGAGTCACCAAGCTACTTTTGGTGTCTTAAGAAGGCGTTATCATCAGAACTTTTAAAACGCTGTTACTTTATATAGTACAATTTGAATACACAATATTTTTGCATAACTCGTTTACACATAAAAGTAAAATATTTGGGCACTAGCCCAGTATGTTACCGTCGAAACCTAGTTATTGGAGTTTGGTATACATAAAATAAACACGTTAAATAAATAAACAAAATCAAAATTCAAGAAATGATCGTCATGTTAATCCATATTCTAATATAGCAATTATAACAAAACGTATTGTTTTTTCATTTAGTTTTTAAGTTGTATTGCATGTTGTCACTTCACAGTTCGGTTCGTGATCTGTAAACATTATTGATTTTTTATTATGGCTCTTTTATGTAAAAGAACCTTATATTTTATTCATAGTAAATTGATATATAGCAATTTTTATTTTAAAGTTAATGAATAGTAAAAAGATTTTTGGGAATAGTGTCGATATTTTGTTAGTTTTCTCAATTGTATTGTATAGTTGATTCTATACAACTCCTTTACTTCAATTTTAAAAATAACTATTAATTTACTAATATAATATATTATTTCTTAACGAACTTAAATTAGTTGAGTGCAAACTTTAACTGTAATCAGTAAAAGCAATTAACTGGAGACGTAATTAAGCACTAGATCACACAGCTGATAGTTAGGCAAACTTTTTATAAACTATCTGCTTCCTGTAAATTAGTTCATACTCAGAGTTGGAATGTTGCTTTACTTAGTTCTATATTAGTTGTATTGAACTAATACTAATATGTACAAAGAACGAAAGTTTTACAAATTGCTCCATTTTTAATTTTTACAATTGATTTGTAGCCTAAACTAGCATTTAAATAAAATTTTAAATACATATTTAAAATAAAATTAACACAAATATTACGATACTGAAATTTACAATATATTCTAGGCACGGAATAGTAATCATAATTATTAAACATTCAAATATAATGTGCCAAAATTCTACATTATACATTTATTACGTTTCATCATATTTTATAATATCATCAACATTATGATATACATTTTAAAACAATTTAAAATTTAATTTTCCATTATAACTATCTGCAGTTCCTTAGTAGTCTGTAATTTCTATAGATATATAGTTATGTCATGTGTCTAAATACATTTAGTTGCTTCCTTGTGCCAGTTAGACTAGTGGAAGGGCAGAATAAAGAAAGCAAAAGCAAACGAAACCCCAACAAATAGGCTGGAACTGGCAACTGTGTTAAACTTTCCAACCTTATCAAACTGGACGATAAATGTTTACGTCTGCCACTACTCTAACACAATATGAAGCGTAGAACACAAATAAACACAATGTAAAATATAATATAAAGGTATTCACTAACGTAAAAGGGTGTCCGAATATATATTGGTTTATTTATTATTTTAATAACATAAATAATAAATATTTAAGTTTAATATTCGTATTTTAGTAACATAGGAGGAGTATATAATGTCTAGCATCATATTATAGTCACATGTTACTTTATTAATCGGTCAACCACAAACATTGTATCAATCACATGACAGTTGATTAGTTTCATTTGCATTTATATTAAAAAAAAAACTGTGTTAAAATGAATGTTAATTTTACTAAATCTTTGTTAGGGTTTGTGTTTAATACTCAAGAGATAGGAACACTTTTTTCTTGATAGTAATTCACATTTATAACATCAGGTATCTTAAACGATTTAATTTAACACCTAGTAAACGTTATACTTCAAAGTTATGTTTCGCTCGAAATATTTGAGTGGACGTTCTAGTAAGTATACAAATCTCTTAAAGTGATAATTATTATAAATGAAACAAAAGGTTAGAAAGACAATAAGCAGTCAAAGAAAGATGAGCTGCAATAACTGAACATAAAAGACATCCTACTAAGGAGCAGGCTAAAAGGATTAGTTGAGAAATAAGCAGCTTGTAAAACAAATAACATTCACTTTTACGGTTCCGAACGTTAAAAGGATAACACAGAAAACTCTGGGCGAAACCGTCTCTAGTTTCACTGGTTTCGAACATCAATGAATAGAGTTGTTCTCTGTTGTAACCTTATTGGTTTGATGGTTAACTTGGTACTTAATATAGACGTTTATGAGTTGTCATTCATAATATTATAGTTCAACTTTATGATTGGCTGAAAGTGCGGAACCCGTTCTGTGGAGTTCAAAATCACATTTTACAACTGAACATAAAATAAAATGTTTTTATTTCTGATAATCATAAATATCATTCTTGCAATTTTCAATAGTTTCTTTGGTTTTTTTAAATTATTTAAACTTCCACAAGACAAATAACAAATAAAAATTACAGGAGAAATACTATTTTGTTAAATATTTAACATTTACAATTTCAACTGTTACGATTGTTGGTAAAATCAAATAAACTTCCAAAAGACAAGTAGCTAATAATAATAATAATAATAATAAAAACTCTAGTGTAAACTTATACCTTTAAATTCCAATTAATGTTAAGTTTTCATCAGCTAATGTATCCATATCTTTAGTAGTTCCTTTTTTTTTGTTTTTGATTTTGTTGCTTTGAGAATGTGAAAACGATTTCATATTTCAAAAATAAAGGATTTGTAGAAAGAAATGCAGATGTGTTACCTTCGATGTTGAAAAAGTGTGTTTTATAACGAGTTAAAAATTTGTTCCACTATCTTGCGCCCGCCTTCTTGAATTTAACTACATTTTGTATTAGGAACATGATCATGCGACAATGATTTCAACCCAAAATTTCAAGAAAAAACGTTGACATTGCCCACTTAAAAAAGAAAAAAAACTAGTCATCATTGTAAACAAAATTAACAAGTTTAGAGATATTTAATTTAGTGCACACTTATTTTAGACTTTTTAGAATAATAACCTAATTCTAAAACAAATTTAAATCAAATCAATTTGTACTGATTTTGTTTTTAAAACGTCATAAAATTTGTTTTTTATTAAAATAAAATTTTTTTACTTAATACAGTTTTTATTCAACAAAATAAGTTTTAACATTGTATGTTATAAACACATTTATAACAGTTAAAAGTTCAGCTTAATAGTTTTAAAGGTAGCCTATATTATAAGTGGTTCTTATGAATGAGAAAAGAAAACTTGAGCAAATTTTGATTACGTAATGCTTTACTTTGTTCCCTTAAGGAAAACATGTTTAAAATTGTTTAGAGAATAATCTGGCTAGTTTTATCGGTTTAAAAAAATTTGCCTTCAATTTCAGTATAACAGGTATGTTAAAGAAAATCATTAAATTCGTTTCGGTAATATCAACTGAACTTGAACGAAATATATTCAGTGAATAAATTTATTATTCAGGAATACTCTAACATCGATTTAAATCGCAAATTATTTTTTTTATTTTTATTATAGCGATGTGGAACAGCGTAAAATTTCTACTTACGAGGATTTAGATATGATTACAAGAATTCTCAAAATGTTTTAAACTCAATATCAGAATATAAAAGAGGTAGTCAAATTAAATATTGACTGACCATGTAGAGGTTGATATTTAAATTTTCCTATTTATCGTATATTTTTAATGTAATGTATATTATTTTAAAGGTCAATTTATTTATATTACACATTAAACATTTACTTCTTTCGATGCCATGTATTGACTTTAATAAAGGCACGAGCATATTAGGTTTAGAGTCGGTTGGCCCTACGTTTTCTTTCTTTTTAATTTTATTCTTTGCATTTACTCTCCTTTTTATCCCAATAATATCTCAACTAGGAATGTGCAATAATTGTTTATTTCTAAGTTATTTTGTAATTAAAAGTAAACGAAATAATTGTTATCATAAGGCAAAGTTGAAGTGATTTTATTATTAAAAAGTTGTTTTATTGAAATTTGAAAAAAAAAAATTCGTAAAACTATATAAGGAAGAGTGTTTGGAAATGATTGATTTAAAACTGCAATACAGGATGTGTGGACTATAGCTTAGTATTTTGAAAATTAAATACATAAATAAATATGAAGATAAGTTAATGTGTGTTACTTTCTCCAATACAAAATAGTATTTTATGATTAGTTGATTTTTCCTCCATATTAAGTATAACTTGTAAAATGATGCTCGTACGACACATGATTATTGAATTCAAAGTTTCAAGATAAAATCATTGGAGAAACCTGTTCTTCAATTATCAAAAAATTTTAACACTTTTCGCATTTATTTACTGTCAAATATCTCATTATATATCTTTATTTATAAAATATAATGCTTTTTTGTAACGTTATTGGTGTATTTATTTATTTAGGCTTTAGCTGTGTAGATGTATAACAAATAAGTAATATTTTTTATTCTTTATTTTTATTCTTCTACATTTCTTTCCGTCCATTTTTATATGGTTTAATACCTATATAATTTTCACACATCTGCTTTAGTAAATAGGTAAAATACTTTGTCGGACGAGCTTTTCGTTGTTTGTTCAAAAGTCGGCATGAATCCTGAAACAAAGAAGAACTATCATGGTTAAAATACCAAACGTCAATAACTTCTTGATAGAAATATGCACTGAAACAGGCAGTTATAAATAAAACACGTTTTTCAGGAACGATCAGACAAGAATTTGGTAATGTATGCCGAAAGGATATTCCAAAATAAGTATTCTAACAAAAATTTGTCTTCCCAGAATTGCTAAAAACTACGTGGTCTGGATAGGAGCATTGAAAATTGGAGTGTAAGAAGTCATTATTACATTCAACTGTCCTGAGGTGGTACAGTTACAAATAACTGTGAAAAAGACCTAAAACTAATTGCAATAAAAAAGTTCCAGATTCCAACAAAGGATATTTGGAATGAAAAAAACCAAAGAAAGAAAAAAAACAGATGTAAGAAAATTTGTTTATTATGGTGCCGGAATTTTTTAGTTTGATAGATAAGACTTGATTCAGTTCTGTGGCTCTACCGAAAAATCATACTTCCTTATACATAAGTTGCCCATTATAATAAGCCTTTAGAACTCTATTAAGCTGAACTTTTAACTGTTGTAAATTAGTTTGTAACATACAATGTTAAAACTTATTTTGTTGCATAAAAACTGTATAAAACCGTGAGAAAAATTGGTATTTTAATTAAAAAACAAATTTGATGACGTTTTAAATACAAAATCAATACTAATTGATTTGATTAAAATGTGTTATCATTGTTCAAGAAAGTCTAAAATAAGTATGTACTAAATTAAGATCTCTTAACTTGTTACTTTTTTACAATGGTAATTAAAGTTTTTGTTTTGTGTAAAGTGAACTTTTTTCTCTTGAAATCTAGTGTTGAAATTATTGTCGCATGATCATATTCCTTTAAAAAATGTAGTTAAATTCAAGAAGGTGGACGTTAGATTGAGGACCAAATGTTTAAATAATCATAAAATTAACTTTTTCAACATTGAAGGTTCCTCGCCTGCAGCATTGCCCTTTACATGTTCTTTATTTTCGAAATATTAAATTCTTTTAAATTGCCCTCCCATAATGTATTTTAAATTATTCAAAAATGTACTATTAAGTATATATATATATTAACAGATGAACATTTAAATTAAATCGGGATTAAAATGAATGAATTTAACAAAATATATATCGTGTTTATTTTCATTCGTTATTCGTCTTCTTGAAGTTTATTTAATTTTAAAAACTAAAGAAACAATTGCAAATTGCAAGAATGATATTTATGATTATCAACCAGTAAAACATATGTTATTTTATGTTCAATTGTAGTATATGTTTATGATTTTCGTTGTTCGTTTATTCTGTGTTGGATTGAAAATAAAATCGAATAATGTGAGTTTGAATTCTACAGAAATGGTTCTGTAATTTCAACAAATCATAAAGATTGACTATAATAATATGAATAACAACTCATATTTAGTACAAAGTTAACTGCTAAACCAATAACATACCAATAGAGAATGACTATTCTTCTATGATGGAAACCAGTTAAACTAGTGATGGTTTCACCCAGTTTTCTTTAAGGGCTGTGTTTTCTTTTTAACGTACTGAACCGTAAAAGTGTTTGTTATTTGTTTTAAAAACTGCTTATTTTTCATCTAACCCTATTATCCTGCTCCTTAGTAGGATGTCTTTTATTTTCAGTTATTGCAGTTCCTCTTTCCTTTACTGCTTATTTTCTTTCAAACCTTCAGTTTCCTTCATAATAATTATTTCTTTTAGAGATTTGTATACTTACTAGATTGTCCACACAAAGATTTTGATCGAAGCTACAAACATAACTTTTAAGTATAACCTTTTTTATATGTTGTGTTAAATCTTTTAAGCTATCAGCTGTTATAAATTTAAATTAATATCCAAAATAATTCTATTAATATATCTTACATATTTAATACAAACCCTAACCCAGAAATTGTAAACATAAATTAGTTTTTAACACAGGTTAATTTTTGTTGAAATATAAATAAAAAATGTTACAATGTTACACGATTGAATCAGTGTTTATTGTTGACGTATTTTTCTTCGTCTGATTTTTAAGCAACAAGTGACTTCAATCATATTATGATAGATATTACACACTCCTATGTAATTAAAATAGGAATATAAAACTTGAAATAATAATTATTTATTTTAATGATCTAAATAAATAACCAAAACAAAAATATATTATTACATAAAAAAAAACTATTTTTAGTAAATTATATAAAATGTATTGAGTGTTGCCTATCATGGTTTCACCAGCAACGGAATTGACTAGGCAGACTAACACAGTTGGCAACTTAACTAATTTAAATTCGTTGACAAATAAATTATAATATTATACATTAGTAAATGGATGGTTATTTTAAAATAAAATTAAATGAGAAATTTTATAGTTTTAACTAGAAATTAACATTAAAATTGAGAAAATTCACAAGAAATAGACACGATGTCCCAATATCTTTATATCATTCATTAACTTTAAAATACAAAAATTGCAATATTATGTCTATTTACTATGAATAAATATAAGGTTCTTTGACATACAAAAGACATAAAAAAAATTAAAAAATTTTACAGATCATGAACCAAACTGTAACAATGAAGAAGAAATATAACAACAAGAGATATAACTTGAAAATTACATTAATAATCAATATTTTTGTTGTAATTATTGATTTTTGAAAGATGATAAACTAAGAAAAAGATCATTTCTTTATTGTTTTTATTTAAAGTAGTATTTTATGTAAACCAAAGGAAAATAATAACTTAATAACAAAATAATATTAAGTGTTTAAACGTCTACTTTATATGTTCGTGTAAACGCGTTATATGAACATATTGTTTGTGTTCAAGCTGTATTATATTAATTAATATAATAGTAAAGTTATAGTTCAGCTTTTAAAGATCTGAAGCTAAAGGTAGTTTAGGATGCATAGAAATAAAAATGTCCACAAGCTGGCAGTACTATGTAATTCTTTTACAGATTCAAAATGTGCAATTCCAATTCCAATACTTAATAAATTACGAAAACTAATTAACACTTTGTTTGATAAAAGAACGGAAGAACCGGCGTCAGTGTATTTGACAAACACAAATAATGTACTTGAAAATATGCATGTGTTAATTAAGCGGAACCTAAGTGTCACTTAGCACACACACACTGCAGCCTCTGCACTTTATATAAATATGTACATTGCACACTTTATAGAATGAAAGGAATTTATACTTAAAAGGTGATGCATTTATTGTCGCAGCATCCGAGCATTTGACGTTATATACGCTTCATTAGGCATTAATGGAGTGAATGATTTTCTTTCACTTTGGCATACTATTGTGGAATAAGTGCCGTTGAGATTTCAAATATTAAATTGAATTTATTGTAACCAACTTAGTCTCGTTAACGTTAGACTATGCAAGGTAATATCTTTGTAGGTACATTAACTCCAGAATAAAAAGAGAAAAACATACTAATCCAGTTCAATTATTTAATTGCAATTTTAAATACAATTACCTCAAACACACTTATGTTAAGGAAGTATAACGTTAAAAAAAAGGAAAAACTAAATAAATACCAATACATAAACATTAGCCTAACATGAATTCAAAAGCAATAAAATGATAGGTTACTTAATAATTTAAAATTATAATTAGAATCAGAGTGCAGCATCAGTTAAAGGAGTTCTCCAGTATGATACAATTAAACCTCTGACTCAGTCACGTAGGTTCGAACCTAGATACTGGAATTCAATTTACTTGCGCTACGCGCTACTTCCCCGTCTTCATTGTAATACCTGTCACGAAGTAAAGAAAATATCACGTTTGACAATTTTAAATACAGGCATGAAAAAATAAACAACTATGTAATAAAAATGAAAAATGAACCCTATAGGATCACTTATTTAACATAGTAAATTTACTCCTGACCGGATAAACTTCACAAACTAAAATTGGACAAGGTGTAAAGTATGATAAATAACATAAATTAATCAAAACATTAAATTGTTTAACTGAAAGCCAAATTTAGTGCACATAAATGCTTACTGAGGTCATCTTGTTGGATACTGTTTTAAAGTGAGTTAATTAAGGATAGCAAAACTTAATATATTTTCTTCGGAAGTTTGTAATATATATTTTGGAGATATTCCTGAAAATGTTATTTCAAAACTAATGCCCCCATTTATTTTCAAAAGTATTGCAAAAACCCATAAATTGTATCTATTTCTAACAGTCAGTGCCATAATAGCGACAGTATGTGATTTAATGGGAGTAGTAGAAACTATACATTTACGAGTAAAAGCCGGGTCTTATTTAGAAGATATCCGCCATGAATGCAGGTAAATATAAATGCTTCCATTTCTGTTATATAAATAACTTAATTGATGTTAAGAGCATATTATAACAAAATACATAGAACATACTTTGATGTTAACAAAAGAGTTAAAATATATGTATTATTTCAATATGTAACATTTTTTTAAGATAGGCAGACCTCTTTTAAAATAGACCCTAAAAGTTAGTGGGTTTAATCTTCCGTCCCATTAATCCGTCTGTTTCATTCAAAGTTGCGTTGTACCTGGTGGTTGTAGTGGTTAGCGTACATCCAAAGAACTACCATATATATATTTGTATTGTTTCAAAGGAAACAGGTTAATTTATAGACTACTAGAGGAAACCCTTGCGTTCTCCGCAAGCCAACCCCTATGGAACCTTATATACACATAATCCTGTTATGTTTTCTTTATAATAAAGGTGTAGGATTAATAATAACCCCAAAGCTAAGATGGTAAATAATGTTCAATGTTCAAATCAAATTATTTCTTATATTTCATAACAGCAGTTATAATAAAGGTTAAACGAACCAGCAAGGCTCAGGTCTACACTTTAATAAAAACCGAACCTAAAAGTTAGAAATACAAATAATTGCTTCAAAGTTAGAAATCAGGTGTTAATCGAAACATTAGAGCAAACAGCTGTTTATCTGTTATTTTATTCAATTGGTTGTTACGGTAATGGATGTAAATACATTCAAGAAATATGTGTTGGTTCATCAGTCTAGGCCTAAACTAAGATGTTTTCCTACTAAATTTACAAATATTGAAACAAAATTTCTTATCAAAATGAATCGTATATGTTACTGAGGGATAGTAAAGCTTTTTATTAGTAAAACTTTTTTTTATCGGTTCAGTAGTTCAAGAGATTACTCCCTATATACAAACAAACAAATGTTACCTCTTTTGTAATATTAGTACAGGTATAGACAATAATAACAACTCATCGTAGCAGTTCAACTTAAAACAAATCTTTCCAGGCCACACGAACTACCTCTGCATTCCATATTTGTTTCATTTTTAGTTAACCAACACAATAATGAACAGTGATACGAGTTTGAATTCACTATTGGGGAACAAACTTTTTTTATTTTTTAATAAATAGATATTTTAAAACAATCTATGAATTGTGTAAATTATTTCTTGTTATTTTTATAATTATTATGTTTTAAACATTCCATCAGTATAACGTGTTGATAACTGATTGATGATTACTTACAAAAACAAATAAACGGTAGCCAGTAAAATCTAGATACAGCATATAACTTAATGCTTTTTAGGAAGTTTCAGACTTGTTTTGCTAACACAAGAACTATCCTTGGATTGAGCATCAACTAAAGGTCACGAGAACGTTGCACCGGTCTAGTAAGCTCGCATTAAATATACATTATATTAGTTCTGGAATTGCTCTCCACTACTCTGCAACGTTACCATTTATAATAAGTTTACTACTTTGCATGGAATTTCAGAGTCACCGTGGAAAATTAGATTATACTTTTATAAATTATGCGATAAGCTTCTGGTGCAAAACGCGGAGATTCTTTGCAAATAAAAGAATTCCTGAAAGGATTACGTCATAGATTCACGCCCCGGTATAAGTTGGGTTTGTGGTGTGATAGTTTGCATGTTTTAACGACCATCTTGTTTAAATTATACGAAACATAAAATATTTAAAGTAAATAACATTTTAATATCGATCGTAAACTTACTAATTTTATGAAAGTAAAATATTTAAGATATACAGTAGTATCCTATTACTTTAAAATGAGCAATTCTTGTATCTATCTTTGTATCTGTCGCGGATCTCGAAAACGGTTCTAACGAATTGAAAGAAATTTTGTATTTAGGTGTAGTTTTGATTTTTAGGTACACCCATATAGTTGCATTTCGTGTAAAACGCAATTTTTTGAGAAAATCTAATTTAAAAGTTGAACAATTTTAACATAAGGTCTTATGGGTTGCCATGTTGGTTACAAAATAACAACGAAATAGTAAATAAAGCGATAAAAACAGCTGTTTATAAACAAGCCAATGTATACTGTTTTAGCACGTTGGAAATAGAGTGGAATAGAACTGAGATTGAGTATTACCCAAAATCAGCTGTTCATTGGATAGTTTTTAATTACTGTTAACAGTAAAGCTTAGTATATAAAGCTAATTTATACTGCTTTAGCACGTTGGAATTAGAATAAATTGGGCCTGATTTAACAATTTATTTTGTCAAAAAAAAAAAAAAAGTAAACTTGGCAAAGATGGATAAATTCTAATAGTCAATTTTGTAATATAGGCATGGCTCATTTCTGAAACATAGTATTGAGGTTATGATAATCCTGAAATAATTTTTACTACGTTTAGGCCTGGTTTCAAAACTTTAGTTGACAGAAGATAGTAGAACTAGGACTAAAGTCGTAATGAAAGCCTCTCACGTTTCTAAAGCATGTATTTGAGGTTGTAATTTATCTTGCAATTACTGTTTATATATTCAAGCCTGGTTTCATAATTTTACAAACCTATGTACAAACGAGCCAAAGATTAACGAGATTCTTTAGCGAATTTTACAACTGCGAACGAAGCGTCCAGGGGCAGAGCCCCTAGTTAATATAAATAATAAGAAACAGATATAGTAGAGTATACCTATGTATATTATTCCCTCTCCCTCCATCCTTTACTATTGCCAACATTATCTTAAAATCTCATGTAGTTTGTCATTTAGTATTAATACAATCCACAACCCTTTAAAATATAACACGAGAATTTTATAAAAATATTGCATTTTCAAATATTTTCCTTATTAATTGACAGCAATTCAAACAGATATAAACTTGTATGGACATTTATAGGAGATTATAAACTAGTTGGAATTAGTAAACGTAGATCAGTATTCGCGGATTATCTGTCACACGCGTCAAGATGAGAACGCTTTGTGTATTTTACACTTCTTTGAACTTTAATCGAATGCATTAATTAAATAATATTCTTATTGGAATGTCAGAATACACTACAATCTGGTTCAGTTGATTTAAATTCTCGTTTTATTTACCCACATATATAAATCCTTATGTTTTATTAATATTATCGTACAAGATTTAAATCAGTAATACAACTTTTAGATTTTTACAATCAATTGATTTTCTTTTTAATTATAAAGATATTTGATGGTCTAATTGATCTAAAGAGCAAATTATTCTTAAGAGCATTCGTTTTTGTTTTTTTTAGTGAGATATAAGCTTTTTAGAACAATCAAAGGATTAAAAATTTGTTTCTCTTTATTTTGTAGTTTCATATTTTCAAAAAAAAAAGTTAAAGAATATAAAATAATTTAAAATATTTTTTATGTATACAGTTCAATTTAAATTAACAATATAAGGGCGTTAACGAAAACGTTCAGTTATTTATTTTGTTTTCTGCTTTAGATTCAGAGCGTCAGCAAATTTTGGCTTATTATGGCAGCATTTTGTACTAGTATTATGGTAGATCTAATCTTAAAGGTTTAGTTACTTTAAGACTTTAAATAGAACCTTCACCAACATCTTCCTACCCCCAGTGTGTATTTATCCACGAAGATCGCTTACCTTCAAAGACTGCAATTTCTAAAGAGATGTAGACCTTGCCATTGGAATAAATTGTATCGTTC
The DNA here is from genome assembly GCA_018207615.1 of Philaenus spumarius. Lineage (NCBI taxonomy): Eukaryota > Metazoa > Arthropoda > Insecta > Hemiptera > Aphrophoridae > Philaenus > Philaenus spumarius. Next base: position 102,415 of record JAGFPH010001291.1, read on the forward strand.
CGGACAATTCTGAATTCCAGTCACGGGTTTTCCATAGACCTATTCTTACACGGCGCCAATGAAGTAGTTGATATTAGTTGAAATTGATTCATACTAAACAATTTTTATGAAGGCAAAAGATCTGAAAGTTATATATTATTAACGTTTTAGCTGAAGCGTTAGCGTCCCTGATTCCGAACCTTAAAGTTACACATTCGAATCCGGGGGAAGATAGATGATTTTTATTTATTTGGAAAAAAGTTATTTCAGGCGATGCACAATAATATTTTTAAAATGTGGTCTAGAGAGTGACGTAATGATGACTACTTAAGTTCTCGTAATTACAATTTTTGTGAAATAATAAACTTAAAAAGCTTAATATTTTAAGTAGTTAACTTAAAATATTTTGTTATAAAGTAACTTATAAACGAGAGTAAAATATAACGTAACAAATATTATCAATGGTGGTTTTTACATTACGATTATTTTTCAAATAAAGAAATATATATCGAGTAGTTATTTGGTTATCCGCCTACAAACAGTAACTAAACGCACACATTTGAGATTGTTTGATGACATGGAATTTGGAATTTACTAGGAACATTAACGGTTAACTAAATTTAAAGAAAAATTATAATTAGTCGTATTTCTATTCGGGCACTTACCAAAATTTGTTTTTATAGCCTAAATAAAACATTATGAACTAACAAATAATATGATCCAATATCATAATACTTAGCTTAAGTATGATTAGGTATTTTGTTCTGCCAGATTAGTTCCATTTACGGAGATGTTGTTCAATGATTGGTTTCGTAACAACATTTACACAGTTCACAAAATTATGAAGATTAATGGTCAAATCCTGTAAGCAAAAAGCAAAACGAGGAAATGACAAGATGATTAGTAAGGCAACGACCTCTTTGTTTCTATTTATGCAAATAGCTTCTATTGAAACTTTCTTTTACTTTTTGTTTAGTTTCTTAATTTTTACTATATTTGTATAACCGATTTTAAAATAAAAAGGGGACTCTAGGCATAACACCATGGTTCTGAATTTGTTCTGTACTAAAAGACTCTTTCTTTGATAAATGTTAGTAGTATTACGTACATAATGAATTACAAAATTAACAGCTGTGAAGATGTTATATAATTCACTAAAATGTAACAACACAAATTTAGCATTTCTTGCTCACCACTTGGTGAATAGATTTTAAAATTATACTTTGTTGTGATTATTCCTTTATAAATTAAATAATATTTAATACAACTCTCAACCGACCATCCCCAAATAATAAATAGATGTTCTATATTTAAAAAACTTATATAATTAATGATATATTTTGAGTTGTCACCCTTTGCCTCTAAATTACAAATATAAAACTGTAAAAAGGTAAACATCTATTTAGTACAATTGGTGTTAGTGTTATTGGCAAAGCAAAAAGGTAGTTTAAAAAGCTTTGCACTCAACATTTTGCAAATACTGGTCCGACACTTCCCCAGTTCTCCCGGTAATTAAGCCTCACACATAATTTTAATGGAACCTCTCAGTGTTTCTTGGTAATACAAAATTTTTTAGTCCCTGGTACAACAAAAAGCCCAAACCTAATATTTGATGCATTCTGGGAAATGGATTCAAAATTTATTAACAAATATTATCATATTTTTATAAATATTACGGTGCAAACTAATGTTGGGGTTTGTAAACAACCACACATAAGTTATATGTTAATTCGATACAATTTGTATCCTTTGTAGGGAGCCGTGACATATTCTGTTTACTGATCTGTCACTCAAATTTGCTAATTGTTCTGCACAGATTAATAGTTTCATTAATTGTTAATAACTTTTGATCTATTTAACCGAACCGATCTTTATTTAATCTTCCTCATAGCAATTTTTTCTTTATTTAGAAACTGTAGAAAATTGTAGTTGTCCGTTAAGTAGATCATGTTTTAAACAATTTTCCTACAATTAATTTTCTTAATTTTTTATTTATTAATACTTTTTTTACAAAACTTTCAAATCGATCAATATTTTACTTAAAAATGACAATCCTTCAGCATCATTAAATTAACATATTTTTTTTCTAGTACAATTCAGCTCTCAAAGTTTTCGTTTTATGTATCCATTTAATTGAATTAATTCCATTATATATATTTTTGCAAATTAATGATTACATTCTGTTAATTATTATACTGCATCATTTTATTTATGGTTATTTTAACCTTTTACATTTTTATTCTCTCGTAATAACAGGTTTTTCATATTTCATATAGAAATTTTAAAATATTTATTTTTTAAATCTATTACATATAAGACTGGTTCCTGACCATTGTGTATAACATCATTATTTTTAACTCCTATTCTTTCTATATTATACGAGTATATACATTTAAAATTTCCCTTATTTTTTAATTTACAATTAAACCAAATTTGCACAATTAATTTTAGTCTTATCTTTTTATCCTCTTTTAACATATATAATAAATTATTTTAATTTTATTTAAATTTGAGATTTTCTCAAAATTTCGAATGGCTATATATCTTTTAAACTAATTACTTTATAAAATTTTTTATAAGAACAATTGTTACTTATATTCATTTATACTTTCAGATTCATTAATACAATTTTACAATGTATTACTTTCATTTCATTAATTTTAGTTCCATAAGAAATGCATGGGTTGAGCTTTGGTCAGTCTTTTGCCTGTATAGGCCTAATTCGATACGATACGCCAGTCAACTGAAAAGTTTGACTAAAATCTTTATTAAACCTAAATAACTATATTATCTCTCTATCGCACTCGTTACATTTCCCTTAACAGAAATATTTGATTTAATACATTTTTTATTTTACATTATTTATTGTAATGGTAGGCCTGCGTAATTTAAGTGCTTTAAAATTCTACCGTTACAAGAAGTAAGCCGTAAGTTTTATTGCTTACACTTGTAAGATTATTTTAAACAAAATGTGAGTGAATTGGGGTCACCAAACTATAAAGTAGTTCAGCTCCAAAGTACGGCATTAAGAGTCAAGCTCAAGCCTATTGACTTATCTATAAAAATATTTTCAAACAATAGTTTACTTACCTTTCCTTGTATTAATATATTATAGAAACTCTTTCAAAATTGCAACTACTTTTCAGTAAACAAATTCATAGCTACGATACAAGGTCGTAATTATTTTCACTTGGTTCTAGTCTCGTGAAAAAAGAAGAGATAACAATTCTCTAAGATAAGATTCTTTAACCTTCCGCCAGTTGCAGTAGGAGATGATCAAATGTTCAAAACTTAAATTTCAGAGACGTCTGAAGTTGTTTCTGGTCCAGAAGAGTTAGGTTTCATTCTGTTTTGGAGTTCCTGATGTTGTAAAAGGGTCCCTCTTTACATAAATACAATTTATTCTACATAACACATGAGTTTTATTGCCGGTTAATTGTTTATCGATTGTTATTTAGCAGGTTTTTTATTTTTGACAATTTGCATGTATGTTTATTTATTTTTACATTGTAAAATAAGTCCTGACACCTCTATGTAATTTAAATGGATTGATATATATCATCGTAAAACCTCTACACACATATTATAACACGTTCTTTGGGGTTTAAAAAAGTAGGGGGCAATTTTAATTTTTGAAATAGCAATCCCTATCTTGTGAAATATCATTGGAAATCCATTTGAAAAAATGTCTGTGATAAAAAAAGAAAAACTACTTAACGCGTTCGTTTGTTATTAAGTTACTGTTATAATTTTGTATTATTTGAAAATTTAGACAAAAAGACGTACAGAGATATTTTAAATCTGTTCCCGAGACAGTTTTATTACCTTTCGATTTTCTAAATAGGTTTTCTATGGTTCTACCTGACGGCAAATAACAGTCCCTAGATCAGATTTTGCATATGTCTTTCTGTCTTTTAAATAATCTAAAGTTAAAAAAAATAACTTACAAAATTACATTTTTGATCGTAGCCAACGAGTGCGTCAGTTGATTTTTATTTTCTTACCACAGAAATTCATGGTTTTTAAAGGGCTTTCCAATTATATGTCACAAGATAGGGATTGCTATTTCAAAAATTAAAGTTGCCTCCTTTATCCCTCCTATCTAAAGAGGGGCAACAATTTTAAACCCTCTTATACACCAGAAAAAGTGTTATAGTAGGTTTGCAGATGTTTTACATTGATGTAGCAATCCATTTAAATTATATCGAGGTGCACCATGATTTTATACTCTGTATATATAAATGTGTATATATAAAATGTAAAATATGTATTTATTATGTTTGTACAATTTTAGAAATTATTTATGTGGATGACTTTTGAGAAAAATTTAAGGAGATGTATTATTATGTAAATGACTAAGTGAACAAATAAAATAAATCTACTTTGAAAGAAATTTTGTTATTTTGGCGAAAAAATAAAAAATGTTAGATTTATGAAAAACCAAGTGAATATAAAGTGGTTTTAACATTGATTTTTCAAGTCTAAAAGCATCCTAAGTAACCTGTTATATTATAATGTCAACTTTTATACTATTTAATCGTGCAAGTTGATATCTGAGGATTTACAAAACACATCGTTTTCAAAATGACAAATCATGTTCTAGAACTGCATTCATATATGAATAATTGCATCACGTTTACAATATCTCGCGGTAAGATGAAGCCGATTACGTCAACTGGGAAGAAGGTCGACAATCCACGGAGAAGTCTTGATAGTTAACAGACACATCGCATAGTTCGGGATTAGATTGGATTGCGGCGAAATGGATATGTCGTGTGGAATACAAAATCAATAGGCTAGAGTAACGCTTTGTTGAAGGGTATGCGGCTAATGCATTACTAAAGTGCATCGATCCCAGGAGAGTTCATGCGTTAAAGTCTCCTGGTGAGATTAGGTAAATCCACGTTAGGTTAGGTTAGTTTAGGTGATTCGCAAGATACAAATCACAAACTCATTCATGACTAAATCTCTCGAACCACAATGCATACATACTTTACATTTGGTATACAGTTTCCCTTAGGTTGTGAACCTTTCTTGAAATAGTGTTTTGACAATTCCATATAAGCACGACAGTTCGTATCTAACAGAGCAAAACGTTTAACTAATTACTTTAAAATTTAAAAACCTTCGAAAAAAGGTTTGATTTTGTTTTTGTTATGTAGTTTTTAGGTGTGTTCTTAGTTTGGATATATTAGGTTAAATTAACTAGTTCATAGTGGTCTAATTTAATCAGGACAGATTAGGTGTAATAACGAAGAGTGGATAACCTCTAAATGGTTGGTTCATTGGTTCAAGTTAGATTTTATAAAGTACTAGCTGCTCGATCCGGCTTTGCACGGGTAGACAAATCAAAGTTATATGTATATTAAAAAAAAAAAATATATATATATATCAATAAATATATTAACTATGTATTTCTTATGGGGATTTTTAGTAACTTTGACCTCCCAAACCACCCCTAAAATTTAGAATTTTTTGAAAACCTTTCTTAGCGAGCACCTAGGGTCCTAAAAGAAGCTGCACACGAAATTTCATTCCAAACCGTTCGGTGGTTTTTTTTTAGTAACTTTGATACCCCAAACCACCTCTAAAAGTTAGAATTTTTTTAAACCCTTTCTTACCGAGCCCCTAGGGCAATAGAGGAAGATACATACCAAATTTCATTGCAATGCGTTCAGTAGTTTTTGAGAAATCGTTATGAATCAGTGAGTGAGTGGTATTTGGCTTTTATATGTATATATAAATGACAGTTTTACTTGTCTCCGTCTAAAGCGTTTTTAAAGGGTATATGCATCCGAAATTTTTCTGTTTGGTTTGGTCAAAATATTACAAACGTATATTAGACATATACAATACATCTGTTGTTTACTCAAGGCGACAATCATGAGACGGCCTAGAGAAAGTTATGACTCGGTTCAAAATATGTTCCAAGTCCTAATTACATGAACTTTATGATTTTATAACTTCTGCGCTATTCTGCCCAGTTCGAAACTAATACTGAACTGCATCGATTAAATGGTGGATGGATTTTAATGGTTGTTTTAATGGAATACTTTATTTATTCATCGCACACTCCTTATGTCATCAAAGTAACGTTTCCAATTAAAATCCCTTAAACTTCATGAGTGGCATCGATCGTTAATAAAACGCGCAGTCAATCTTTAAAGTTACATGAGCTCTTGTTACAATCGTGTTTCTAACTAACTTGGTCAATTATGCGATGTCTTTTCCCGTTCAAGTTTTCAGCAAGAAGAACCACCAATCTACTGTCCCAAATAAAAACCTAGTAAATCAAATTCAGTAAATTTCACTGAGAAGCGAGTTTTTGTATCAGATCTAACCAACTCTTTGAATCTTCCAATAATGTGCAATTATATATTTTTGTATGTTTTTTCATCTATAATTTGAGATTTAACATTTGAGGAACACAAAAAAACGGTGTGTGTAAAGATTGTGTGTATTTGCCAACAATTGTAACTTTATTCAACTTTTATCGTTATTTTTGTGATATGTTCTTGTTGCATTTAATTTATTCCGACGACGAACCAATTTACATGTATGAATCTCACAATTTAAAGTGCGTTTTTAGTGTTTGAGTAGCGAAACAACTGGAACACTTTGTAACGAGGATACGTTAATGATAGTAAAAAAACATCACATTTATAACTAAATACTTACTAAATATGTTTTACAGGATTAAAAGTATAAAAGAAATACGAGTACAGAGTCTAAATGACAAAACCTATTAAAGTTTGTGTTTACTATTGTTTGGCATTGCATTCAGTTTTAAATTTAAATTAAGTAAGTCAATTTATTCATTCTTGTACGTTATTTGTTCGTGGTTAAATTCACTTTATTCACAGAAATAAATAATAGCAGAACTAGAAACTTACAGCTCATGCTCAAACCTAGTATCCTATACTCTAATACAAGCAATCTCTGTTTGTTTGTACGAGCAATCTCGAGATCAGCGGAAGGATTTTTTTAAAGTTTAGGATTAGAGGCTTTTGGGTCTAAAAAATCGATTGGTAAAAACCACTACCTCAGGAAAACTCATATTTTTCTAAACAAATCATTTGAAAATTGAAAATTTTTAACATTGGGCTTATGGAGTTTAAAATCATAACATATGTTCATTGACTATAATAATAACAGTAATCAGCTGTTTTCTATATTATATCCATTACCTAGTATTTATCATAAAATAACAAATAAAAAAATAGTATGTATATAATGCAAAATATAGACTTAGTGATTCGTTGGAATATTCTCGTTTCGGACGCCGTTTTTCAACCTAAAAAGTTGTGAAACATCTTAAATAATTGTTCTTAAAGGCTATGTGCTTTTATCTTATATCTCATATTGTCTTATTTGAAAGATATCGACGGCAACTATTTTTAATCAGGAGTTTAACTGAGTAAATATTTATTATTTTTAATGCATTTTTTGGGAGTTTTAAGCAAAAAATTCCATATTTTATGCTAACAAGTAAAAAATATAAATCTTTTTTTATAACTTAAAGTAGTTTCCCAGAATATTAATTTATAAATAGAATCCGATACACGTTATTACGAATGCATGTTTCAACGATTTTGCCGCTTGAGTCAGACCTTTTTATTAAAATCATACTGTAAACTCGCGAGTTTTCTTCAAGGTAAAGATGAGCCTTAAACAAAAATAAAAATACAATTTAGGAAGTTAATTTCCCACCAAACCTAATTACTCTTATCCAACATGTCTGTTGCTATTTGAGCTATACTAATATGTTGATAACTAATTGTTTTAAAAGTTACTTAACAAGTTTTTTCATTGGACGGCAAATAAATAACAAAAGTTTTAATTTAGATTGTTTGACTGGCAGGCAGATTGACGGACTGTTCTTATGTTGTGGAATTTTTCTTTTTAATGTACGGAACATTAAACAGTATGTATTTGTAATATTACTAAATTTAAATATTAATTTGTCAGTATTTATTTGCGTACAACATATTTACATTTAATAAAATTGTCATTTTATTTACAAGCGAGAAAATAAATGTTATGTTTCCGTAAAACATGTTTTATTATTATTGCTTTAATATGGACCATTTTTATTCATATTCCAAAATAATTAATTTTGTGCCGCAGGGAAGGTTGTTTTGTTAGTTAGAGATAGTTAGTTGCATCTTCACAATTTTATCACATCCAGTACAAACATCTACGGTCACAAAAGGACTTTCAATTCAATAACATACAGAGTATAATTAATTTTAGATTTGCTCTGCTATTTAAACACGTCCTTCATTAAACTGTAAATGCAACCACAGTCATCCATGGTAGTCTTAGCGACAATACAGCTTTTGTCTTGTACCACCAACGATGGCTCGCTAACTGATTGTTTTCTAAATCAAAGTCCGCATTGTCCATCCAGCAGCGTAACGGAGCGGTGTCATTCGGCGTGGGAGTCTTACGGGTAACGAACCTGCATCTCGTCTAAGAGACAGCCGCGGGCTCGGACGTGCGAGGTACCTCGCCAATTTGTACCATTATTAGCGCTTTTAATCACGTTGGCAATGTCTGGCTGAAAATAATGTTCGTACAAAGAATTTAATTTTTCTGTACTCGAGAGTAAGTCTACTGTCTTCGGACAATTGCGGCGGTGTCGGTACAGAAGGATTAATTAAAGTTATTCTGTGGAGGTCATTGGTAAGAGATGTCATCGTCGTCGTTGGTCAAATTAATTGTTCAGTGTAGAGTAGAAGTAATCGATTTAAAGTTTCATTCAAAAGGAAAAATATTATTTCTCAAAGGTGTTTTGTCGCTAAGCGATAACTCCCTTAATTCTTCATCAAAATATTTGTTCATCCATCATTTTAAAGCTTTTAATTTTCGCTATTAACGAAAAATAGATAAACAGTTTAAATTCATGTTTTCATTACAAAAATGTGTTAAAAAAGTTAATGTGTGTGGTGGTGGAACCACCGTCAGGAACGAAGTTCATCACGTGTTTCTTGAATGTATTTACAATCATTGAATTAGCAACCAATTTGGTATAGCTTTTTTTCGTTACTCGTATTTTATATTTTTCATTGCCATAGCAACCAATTAATAACACCTTTTTTCGCTACGCATTACATTTTCTATTTGTTAACTCCTACCTCAAACCGCGTTTAGGTACTTCTTTCCAAAAAACTTGTATGTTATATTTCATATTGTTCCTACTGAAATGCGCCATCTATTACAATCTATTTAACTAAAATGACAACTGTTATTTATATGTTTTAAATTCTAAATGCAAGTGCAAGTGTTATCTATCAAGCAAATCAATCAAACTAAATTAACGTAAAACGTTATAAACTGTTGTCAAATTAAACCAACGTATATAAATAAACGTAATAATTCACTTAATTAAATCAGTCAAGTAAGCCTACTCATATGTAATACAAATATTTCACATGGATCAGCTAGTAATTTAGATATTTTAAATATATCATTGAAGAACAATATATGGCCAAAACAAAATACTACGTCAAAACGCCTTTCAAATGTTTTTTTTTTTTTTAACAACTTTGGTTCATAAAAAATTGTTGGTCTATGATATAGTTGTAGCTCAAATGCTACTAAGGATTGTGTTCTGTTTTTGTTTGTTTCTATGATAATTACTCTCTCACAAGCCAAATTCGATTATATTTACTTGAATATTACATTAGGTGAAACATGAGTTGGTCAGTTTCAGTTGTAAAGATACATTCAAACACTTATTTTGTGGTGATACACTTCAGCGAAAACACTTACGATAAACTAATTAAACTTCAAGTGTTTGGTATCCTTTTTTGTTAAGGCTCTTAGGCTGATGGAAAAAACAAAAAATGTCATATTTTAAGAAGTATAAAAACCTAAAGTTTTGGTATAATCTGACCGCTTCCAGCTTTAAATCTGAATTTCAAAACTAGAGGTATTTTTTTTAAATCACCGTATTTCGATACAAATAATACGATAAGAATCACCTTGTTTTTTCACTCTAAATTAGGTCTACTATATTTAAGTTTTTTTAAGAACAATATTTCGAATCCACCTTGCATATTGTAACTTGAGCCCAATTCTATTTTACAAATTGTTTTTAATTTCATTGTGTTTCAACGGTAATTTCTCCATCTTCAGTGATAGCAAGCTACAATAACCAAACTAAAACTTATTGCATTGTTTTAATCATTGACACATTGCTGAAAGGAGTTGAATAGTTAGACGTTTCATTTATGTTCAAGTTTAATTAAACCAATTACTTAAACTTTAATTAATATAAGTTTAACAACATACTTTCCAAGATCGATCAATCTGGCTGAGGTGCAACAGTGCCCCAAGGGGCAGATATTTCTGTTTTTCCCAAAATCCATTAGGAACCAGTTTAACGTCGCCCCCGCAATATCAATGTCCAGTTAACCGAGGTGAACGCCCGACACAAGGCAGAGTGCAATTCCCAAACACGTTTAGTTTTTACATGTTGCATTCCGTAATTAGCTTGACAGCCTGACGATGGACGGGAGTTGAGGATCACTATCGTGGATTTTTTATGACAAGTTGTTTTGGTGTTTTGATGAATTTGACACAGTTTTTAATTATATTACCTCTTTGACAACAAGATGCTACTGAATTTAAAATTAGGTGAATCCTTCGTGTGAATTATGTAATATTTTTAGAGCTATATGTTAATTATGTTTTTTTTTATTTTTTTAGTTTTGAAATGAAGTATATACATATTATATAGGCCTAGAGAGCAGATATTTCTATGTTTATTAAGCACTTGCAGGTACAATTTGGTCAATGCCTAATTTTACATTAATCTAATCAGTTACAGACTTGCACTTAGTGGTAATGTATTAAACAGTTTGTTTACTGTGTTTTATAATGTATACCTCTGTTGAGTTATAGCTTAACATAGTCTGTACGAATTAAACTAGTACTATAATCATGCCTATTTCCTTTTCACAATAAATAAACAAATTTTCTTTTACATTTCAATAATGAGTGAAGATAAACAAACATGGCATAAGTTCACATCTCATTCACAATCCACACTACACTACGTTTGCCACTCATCATATAAAATGTTGACCTACTTCCAGATAACTTAGACACTTAAGTTTGACAAATTCATAGCTTTTGGAAATGTTACATTGTATATTGTAAAAATAATTTGTTTAAATGTTTAACAATTTATTTTGTATTATATCGAAAACATTTAAAATTGTTAACACGACTTTGACTTAAGTACAGTCCTTTTCAGGATTCTATTGTGGGTACATTATATTAGTGATAAAACATCAATTACACCAGATAGATGTAGCGAAATTTAGAAGTTTGGTTCTATCACTTTAAATTTTTTTTTACATTTGACTTTTTCGTTTAATTTATTTATTATTTTCGAAACTTAATTGACAACTACAGGCTAATGTCAGTTTGATGTGAAGACATACTTGATTATTCTAGCAGATCTATAAACATTTTTTTTTTAAGGCGAAAAACATAGGTGGTTATCATCGCCTCCTGATCTATAAACATTGAATAATGTGCGGAAATTTACAAAATTACCTAAAATCAAAAAATCTAGTTGCGTCTAGCTAAATTTTGGAAGTTTGCCCAATAATTAATTGTGTACGTTTAAATCTAAAACGCTGATTAGATAACTATTTTCAAAAACGCCCCAGCTTCTTAATTACTTATAGTATACAAATACCTAAAAAAAAGGTATTTGTATACTATAAAAATGCCTTTTTTTTACTGCTAACTGCAATCAAGACGTACCACTATGTACGATATTTTTTTTTACAAATACCTAAAAAATATATAAATTTTTAATATAATTTGTATATATAAATTATATATACATAATTTAATATAAATGTACATATAAATAAATGTACTCGTTAATATAAATGTACTTATTCGTCCGTTTATTGACCTAAATATACACTTTTTTTTTCATTATTAATATTTGTTTTAAATTAGGTGTTAGATTTTTATAATGTTTTACAAGTTATTCCAAAGCGAATATAGATGTACAATTACATTGTTTCAACAAGATTAAGTATGTAGCTCTTGTTCATTTCATGCCGTTGACTTTGTCCAATTTTAAATATTAAAATTTGTAATACATTATTATTTTTATAATGCGATATCCTATCTTTATACAAAATAAAATTGTTGAACTCAGTGTATGAATACGTTAACCAATTTGTATTTTATCACCAAAGAAATTCATGTTTTATATAAAGAGTTTTAATTTGATGTATCAAAATTATTTAGAGTTCATTACTCATTTTTGACTTGGGGTGATATGAGTGGGGTTGGGCCCCGCGATTTGGAAATAGGTATTCTAAGGTTCTCATTAAAGATGAACAATTATGCAGAGAATCGATTTTGCAAATCAATTTCAGTCTTTTTAAGTTTTTAAAATTTGGTAAGTTTTCAAGAGATCACTCTATATATGTGTCTTTTAAATAATACACATTTTTGTAAAGAGAAAGTAATCATTTTGAGCCTAGTGAACAAAGCATTAACCGACTTTTATTTTCATACTACAGAAATGCATGGCTTTTAAATGTATTTAATTTGACTGATCTCATGACATATTGTTTCAGTTAAAACATTTTGAGATTCCTTTTTTTTAAATACAAGGGAAATTCTTCTTTCTATTTTATTTCTAATTTGATAGAAAGTTTTGCAAGATAAAAACGATACCAAATCAAAGTGCATACATTGAAGATTGAATCGTATGGAACAACGCAGTGGGTAAATATCTTTGTGTTAGTGTATGTGTATGTGTGTTTTTAATGTTTGACGAGCACCTACGAGTGAAATAAGTATTATCTGATGATGGTCAATAAGACACCGAAACTAGTCAAGAATCAACTCACTTGAAGTCACAAGACGGACTTACAACGTAATTAATATATATTATATTTATTTGTGACTTGGCACCAAAACATTTATATCAAAATATATAAAAAGTTTAAGAAACACTGTACCTGGTATCATTTTCGGAATCTACACTATGAATTCGACTAAGATTGTACCACGTAAAATCTGAAGTTTTCTGGTTTTTTCTTCTTTGTACGCCATTTTGTACTTTATAGAGAAAACATGTGCTTGAGATTTATATTTTAGAACTAATTAATTTTTTTTAGTGATACAAGAAGGTTAACAAATAAATGTTAAAGTGAATTCTATTTAAAATATTTAAAGGTAAGTATTTCGATAGGTCTAAGCATTACTAATAAAATATATTAAATTTAAAAGTTTGATTGAGTTTTGACAATTGTGTTGGGTAAATACGTTTATTTGCACCGTTTTTCTAGTGATAATGTCAATCCCCTTTTCATTATTGACATTTAGTTACCAAAAATGGAGTTTGTAAAACGAATCTAAATTAAATCAATCAAATTGAATCTGTAAGTTATACTGGAATGAATGAATATTTATACACAAACAATATATTATGACAGTACCAACTTGTTCCACAAACAATCGATCCAAAATCGAGTTAAATATTGTCAAATAGAGGTCAAATTGACATAAAACGTCAATACCGACCAATATGAGTTATAAATGACTGCCCGTGATAACATTAAGATTTCAGAGGTATGTCTGTCACGCGATCATTCCACGCGAATTATGTATAAACTATAATATTTGTCTTGGTACTTGTGTCATCTCTAAGTAGAATAAACAAACAATCAATTCGTATCGAACGCAATCGCAATTTATTCAATATTAATATTTTATCAAGGAAAGACTCTTTTGTATCTACATTGTTTCATAATTATAGATGTTGAAGTGTACGGGTTTATTTGTACCAAAGCCAACTGTATTATAATTTATCCAAACAAATTATTAATTGGTTATCTGTGTGACAAGTATTTCGTATACCATTGATCCTATTTCTATGCAGTATGTGGGCAAGTTTGTTTTAGTACATTAATATTTGCCTCAAAATTTAAACATACGTGTATGTGTTAGTCACCCAAATATTACTCTCTAAATATCAAATATTGTAGGGGAATGTTTGGTTTAGCAACTAGATAAATTTCGTGGCGTAATATTGTCTAATTAGGGCGCTAATACCGTATAAACCAAGAGAAAAAGAAGGGTTGTTTGGTAATAATTAATTTTATCTTGCTTTGAGATAGGAGTCCCTTTATTTTTTTTTTTAAATCGAAGCTTTGTTTGGTTTATTTATTATTTGTGTGTTCGTGCCTGGTGTCACGTGTTTCTATGTTTGCTGTTTGTATTTAGTTAAGTTTTTTGACTTGTCTGTTCCTGTATTCTCGTAATAGGTTATTTATTTTTCTTTAATTTTAGGTTAGGAGGGAAACCCAGACGTAACACTTTAAGACTATGTTTCCTGTTCCTGACATCGCACTTTTTAAAATGACTAAACAAAAGTGTTTACAATTTAAAATGTTTTAATAAGAGCTTCAATAATAAACTTTAGCGTGTAATGACAACCGTTTCAGATGAGCAGCCTTTTCATGTAACTGATACTGATATCACTGATATGTGTCTTTCCCATATACATACAACGTGATTCCATACTTCTCGGGCGTCCGAAAACGTTTTATGAGAGAGCCACAGCTCCTGGAATTTGTTAACGTGTTATTTGCTTTGATAAATTATGCTCTACTAAAACGACTGGGTTAATATAATGGTTGTATGTGTTTTAACCCAAAAGAATTTATAAATAATTCAATATCAGTACTAGTAGTTAAAGAGTAATGAGTTAAGTTTGAAAATTAATAGTCTTAAGTGTCTTGCAGGATATACCAAATATTAGCATTTTAATTTAGTAAAATATTAGTAGTACGAGTACAATAAGAGAAGCAGAACAACCCTTATATAATAAAAATACATTTTTATATTTTCTAAGAAGCTTGAGAAATCTGTTGTTTGAAACGTTTTTCTTATGTGAAAAAAGTATGTACCAAATATTTTTATTTTTATTATTTCAGTATAAGTGGTATAGGGGTAGCAGATCAACCCTTGTATAATAAAAATAAATTATTATATTTCCTATAAATCTAGAGAAATATGTTACTTGAAACGTTCTTTTCTTAAGTGGTAAATAGAAAAAGTAATGCAGTAGCAATCTGAGGCAACTCAACTAAAATAATTCATACTAATTGTCATATACCTTTTGCTAAATATAGATAGTTGAAATTTTCCTTATTCATTTCTTAAATATCACATGGAAAAATTATAGATGAATTGTATTTTGACATTTGAGATAAAAGGTAAAAACGAAGAAACTACCTAATGCAATAAAAATGTTTATCAACAATCTATAAAACTAAAGTGCAAATGTTGTCATATGTATAGTTGTACATAATAGAAGGACTACTATCATTTCAGTTTCCTTCTTTTAAAATGTCAAATGTAATATATACATACGGCGAATCAGAAAGATTATCTTTTTTTTAAGAAAAAGTTTTGCTTTTGGTTAAAATCTTTATAATAAACCGAAAATTGTGATTTTAACTTGCTGGCCAACAGTTAATATCAGTTTGACTAAACAAATATTATTTTTGTTAAAATACTGAAAGTTGTGAGCTTACAGCTAAAAATGGCAACAAAATTATGTAGAATATGCTAAGCACATAGTATGCCTAACAAATATTGAAGGTAGAAATAAAACGTTTTTAAAATAGGTGGACGGAATTGGTTCTAAATCTAAGTTGATTGAATCCTGATGTTTCATTTTCGCTTTCATTCACGAGTTATGAGTAAAGCACAGGTATAAAACATAATGTTTAGAGATTACTGAAGCACAACTGTTTATGTATATAGTACCTTAATCGGGAAGCATTGGATGATTTTGAAGAAGCTCACAATAAGGAAGTTTCTTTGAGCCTAGGAATTCCAATGTGCCGTGATTAGCTGCTATTATTACATAAATACTTATTTTTTAAACATACGACACCATAATAAATGCAGGCAGTACTAATCACAACAACGGGCATTATT
Source organism: Philaenus spumarius (assembly GCA_018207615.1). Taxonomy (NCBI): domain Eukaryota; kingdom Metazoa; phylum Arthropoda; class Insecta; order Hemiptera; family Aphrophoridae; genus Philaenus; species Philaenus spumarius. The sequence continues at coordinate 118,390 of JAGFPH010001291.1, forward strand.
CAGGGTTGACTATGTTTGAAAAGATGTACTATTTTATAATCAGCCGTGCGAGTTAGTATATTAATTGGGAAGCCAGAGTGGACTTAAATATAACAAGCTAAGGTAGCAGAACGAACTAATAGATCATAAAGCTTACCATAATAGTAGATTGAGTTATAAATAAACCGAAACGTTTAAATAATAAAGTCAAGATTTAACGACATTGTTATACTTTATTGTGCAATAAACACATGACTATCTGAACAGGTTATGAGCGATTAGACAAAACTGACTTAATGCGGAGAGGTTGACGACCAATCCCAAACAAGATGTAACGTGTGACGGGTTTACGAGTAATAACATAATATGGGTAATACAGGAATCACTCTTAGTGTGGTTGTTTGTGGCTTGAGAAATGATGTGACGTTCTGAGGCGTTTCTAATCAACATTCAGATTATATATTTTGTCATAAGTTAGGGCTTCATTGGAGCAATATTTTTAAAACAACAGCAAGGCTCATCTAAAATACAATTTCTACTTTAAATAACTAGTAATAATGTCAGACTGAAACATGTATGAAAAAATATATTTAATCGTTTATAACTTCCTCGTCGGTCATTTTTTAAATTCCTTATTTTAACAAAGTATCCTTAAAGGCCACTTCACACAGAACGTAGCCGACGTATTAACACGTCTTCGGCGTATTAATACTTCGGCGACGTCTTTCGTGCACCGTTCAAACAGAAAGCTACGTTTAATACGTATGCCCCCCCTCCCTGTTTGAATTAAAGAAGTTGAGCAACATATGAGCAATATATGTACCAAATATATCACGTCCTTGGCGGTATTAAATTAATATTTATAGATATAGGGGTTGTTCCTAAATTTCACCCTTTAGCAGAACATGATAAAATGTAAAACTGTTTTTTTTTATGTATCTTGTAAGAAATAAATGTAAAATATTTCAGCTTTCTAGCTTTAAGGAAAGTATAACAAACATGTTTATTGTTTTAGGGGTTGTTTCAACCCTTAAACGCCAAATATTTTAAAATCTTTTCTTAGTCCGCCTCTAGCCAATATGTGTACCAAATCTATTAATATTTATAGTGTTAGGGGTTGTTACCCCACACAGCAATAATTCACCCCTTAGAAGAACGTGAAAAAATGTAAAACTAGTTTACTTTTTAAATGTATTGTGTAAAAATAAATGTACAAAATGTTAGTTTTCTATCTTTAAGGAAATTATAACAAACAATACTTATTGTTTTAGGGGTTGTATCAACCCTTACAGGATATATATTTAAAAATTCTTATTTATTGCTTCTCTAGCCCCTGTGGCAAATATGTGTACCAAATTTCACGTTCCTAGGCGGTAGGGTTTTTGAGATATGTACCAAAAAATATTTATTGTTTTATTGGTTGTTTCAACCCTTAGAGACCAAATATTTAAAAATTCTTTCTTAGTGCGCTTCTAGTGCCTGTGAGGAATATGTGTACCAAATTTCAAGTTCCTAGGTAGTATGGTTTTTGAGTTTCTGTGATCAGTGAGTGAGTGAGTGAGTGAGTTTTGGATTTTATATATAGAGATTAGCAAGTTCTTGCCACGTTAGTTCCTTTACATCTTTATCTCTGTAATTCTCTATCATAACATCCCAAAGGGCTGGACGCTTCCTTACTTCATCAATCAAAACACTTACCATAGTCATAACTGCACTTAAACAAATCACACAATAAACAAACTCCGAAAAGCGGGCGATATACACAGAAAGACATGGTGTAACAGCTCAGTGCGCTTGCGCGAGTTGAGATACGTTTGCTACGCATAGCTAGCCGAGGTATTTTCCTTTTCCGTACGCCACCGACGTCTGCTACGTATTAATACTCCTGTGTGAAGTGACCCTAAATAGGATTATTTGATTGTGCTTTTGTCTCACATATGATTTTCTTTAAAGCTGATAGGCACTTACATTTGCCACAATATTAATCACGCTAATCCAATTATTTCATAATGAATGTGTAGCAGGGTTGTTTCCCGAAAGAGTTAAATCGTGTATTATTTAAAAGTGTTTGATTTATGGATGTCAAATTATTATTTCTCAAACTTTTTTACATTTGTTTATTTTTGGAAATGTGGCTAATCAATATTATTTCCGACAGTACTGCTGCTAATATTGTAAGTAAACAGCAGCGTTAGAGGTACTCTTAAACAGAAAAGTACCTATATGATTAAAAAACCCAAAATTTTCATGGTATTTTAAAAAGTATGAATAGCTATTATTTGTCCTGTTATTTGTGTCTTTAAAGAGCAAAGTTTTAACGAAATGCATGGCAAAGTGAAACCACAGTTTTGAGAGAGGTTAAGCATAGGCCTATGAAGTTAGGCAAACTATGTGCGTTACATATTCTACATAATTTCGTCGCCGATTATAGTAACAACAGTACTTACAGTATTTTAACAAATAATCTTGTTTTGGTCAAACTGTTGTTTACTGGCCAGCAAGTTGAAATCACAATTTTCGGTTTATTATAAAAATTGTATGCAACAGCAAAACTTTTTTCTGAAAGTGTAGATAATCTTGAACACTCTTTCTAGTTCGTCGTACGTATATCTCTCACAAATATTTTCTTAGTGAGCCTGTATTTACAGATAGGCTCCGTTCTTATCTTGAAGTTTATTTGTTATTTGTATTGTTTTACAAATGAAGTAAAAAATTATTTATACTCTAAACAAATAGGAATGCCATTTTGACTTCAAACTATTTCACATTATCACAAACACATCTATCGCATTTGTTCCGATAATGTTTGAATGCGAACAAATCTGGAATGTCTCAAGACACGACGTTGAACTAAACGCATCGCGAGTTTTTTTATAATCAGTATTATCGTGAAGGTTGTGTAGACCTTTTAGCGACCAAATTGAGTGCATACCGTGCAGTTTAAACAGCTGGGAGACGGTGGGTACTTAGACGGAATCCATTTGACGCCATGTAAATATTTAAAGAAATTCTACTGTCAGTTTTTTATTCCGTTTGATTTAGCCGGTTCTGTTTGCACTAAATGTGAAAGAAATTTATTGGTTTTAAACTGTTCTTAAGATGTTTTATTCGGATTAATCAGCATATATAGAATTCCTTAGACGGACGAAGAATAATATATTTTCCACAATAAAACATTACAAGAACCATGACATCTGGATAAATGGAACAGGATATTGCAAAGAAAACCAATAATTTGATTGTGTTTTGGTTTAAAGGGGCAGTGCACCAAGCATAAACATGTTTCTCATCTTAGATTAACAATATTCCTGGACTATAAATATAGATTGTGTTTATATTAAAGATAAACATTTAAAGTTAAAATATGATTTATTTATGTAAACTATTTCTGTGTTTTGATAAGTAATTCCGAATTGATTAAGAAAAAGATATAAAAGTTCTTTCTTCAGTATTTAATAAAAACTTGACATATTCGTAAATGTAAATAAAAACAAAAATTCAATGTCTTTCCCCTATTATAGGCCAGTCGGTAGGGGTAGTTTTAGACCAAAAGTTCCAGTAATTTACAATACGGCTGATTTTCTTTTATAAGTACATTAAAGTATGTAGATTAACATAAAACAAGTTTAACAGTATATCGATTTCCCAAAGTCGAAAAAATCTAATAATATTTTGTTTTCGATATTCCTTAATATTTCGAGCTGGGATGAATATAAAGAAAAATACAAAATATCACCGTGTAGGGGAAGTATTTTTCAATAAGAAAAGTCATATGTATATATTTCGTCCGAGCAATGGTTTGTCTGGAAAAAATTCGATAATGCAGGTATGTATTTTGCAGCAGCACGACTCGGCCGCACGGATGAAGATATATTTGTTGAAGCGCGGCCCAGTACATTATAAACTATTGCATAGTTATAATGTATTAAATAAAAAGTTGTAATAGGGCGTTTTCAAGAGGAAAGTGTTAGCTTTTCGATGGCATGTTTTTTTCATTACACATCATCTAACAAATTACCCAAATATATATTGAAATTTAAAAAATGTGTCTCAAAGAAAAAGAAAACTGGTTATTTGGGGTTTTTAGGAGGAACTGATTCATATAAAATATGAAAATTCAACATGGTGGATTCAAAACTGCTGTCTTTTTCTTTAAAAATTCAACTTTTTTATATTCAAATTAATACAATTTAATTAAGACTAGCGTAATAGCCTATACGCAGTCTCGATTAACTTGTCTTCGAAAAAAAATCCATTTGCTCTCAAGATAATCATCCAATTTGTATGCAATTTAATTTATACATAAACAATATGTTTATAAATATAATATACAAAAATTATACATCTACGATAATTTTAAACTAAATAGGCCTGCAAATTTATGGACTCATAATTATCAATGAATATGTTTTTATATGATCATTTCCGTCACTTACGTTATAGCAGATCTAAGTTGGCCATCTTGTAATATATCGAATTAATACTTGGTATAGCAAGTGAAAAGTCTATTTTTAACTTATATACCAAGACTCAAGTTGGTATCCTAAAAATTTGATGAGCTAGAGCCATCAGGCTTATCTATGAGCCTCACGAACTCTGTAGCCCTTTCAATCTATTCCAGTTTCGTCAATTTTTGGAATATCAACATCAAAATTGTTTTACAAGTTGAATACACCAGTATAAATATTCTTAGTAAGTATGAACGATTTTTGTCATGTTATTTTTAAAAACGAGGCGCTTGAAAATAGTCTTCTGTTTTACCTATCTCGTTTTAACTATAACACCTTTATATTCAACGACTTCATTTTCCACATTTCTGAACATATCGCTTTAAAAATTGGTACAGAAGTTACAAA
>JAGFPH010001291.1:123624-173032 GCA_018207615.1 Philaenus spumarius
TACTTTGATGCAAAAATTGTTTTCAATTAATTTAGTTAGTAAATTTACCTTATTTCTGAAATTTAAATATTTTGTGAACTTATTATAAATGCTAAATTTAATATACAACATTTAATGTATACAGCTTTAAATAAATATTTTTCTTTAGATATTATCTTATATTAATTAATTTTGTCAAAAAATCTATATACTAATTATTTGTCTTAATAAATAAAAAATAAAATACTCTGTGCAAAAGGCTTGTCGGAGAACACTGTAAAAACATCAGTTTATTTCCACACACATGTGGCCTGGTAATGAGCGTAAAATAAGTTAGGAACTCGGCTTGTGACCTGCAGCATTCGAGAATATCGGCGGGACATAATGCCGGCAAACATATTGCTTTCACGCTGTCCAATATTAGAGCGGGTTTTCAAGCGTCAATAATTACAGTTTTATGCTTATAGAACTATGCATTGTAAGTTAGTGATGCAACTCATAAACAACACACATCAGGTTCGAATGTACGTCAGCCAAACGATTGAGTCAATAAATTAGTAACATCTTTAATTAATAAAAAATATACGAAACCCATAATGTAAAAACAAACTGTACTGTACAATTATCAAATTTTCATAACAGTACTATAACAACTTTTGTATAATCCATACAAGGTGTATTTAATTATTTTTTAAAGTAATACAATCAAGTTACTATTAACAATTTTGTTTTGTTTTCCCACTAATCCTTCCAATATTGAACAAGATATTTTAGTTTGTTATTTATATAGGGTCCAGTGTTATAGAATAAAAAATATTAAAAAAAACTTACTAACAAAATTTAATAAAATAAAGTACAAGTATACGAATTCCTTGTCTTTATGGCACAGGGAAATTTATCAGGAACTGATAAATTGTGACACAATGATATTTTGCATAATCAAAAGCCACGCTGAAATGTACATTTTGCAATAATCATATCCCAGAAAGAATGTTATTTTACTTTTCAGGAAGCCAACGTTTGGTACCCAAAAATAAATATTTTACGTTGCTGTCAAATGGTACCAAATAAAATGACTTGATTTAATTAGATAAATGTTTATAATTTTTTTATATACCGTTTTCCAAGTATCATTCTTGAAAATATTGCTACACCATTTATTCAAAATCACTGCTGCTAAAATTTTAAACAAAAGCAGTAGTATTTATATGCTTTAGCCTGCAGGAAAACTGTAGGGACCCAACATTTTGTACGTGTTAAGATAAATATGTTAATGTTTATGCAGTAATAATGTGTTTGCGAGCTTTCAAGTGGTATACCTTAACATCAATGTATACCTTATTCTCGCCATGAGTTTTAGGTGAATGGCTAGGTCAGTATATTGATTTAATATTGTTCTGATTTATTTTTATTTTAATCATAGTAGGAAAACTCTTGGGACGGAATCCTTGGCGGAAGATCAAACTTGGACTTCTTGGTTTTTGTAACGTAATATTTCAGAAACAGTTTTTCAATAAATTTAATCCTGTGAAACAATTTTACAATTTAATAACCCTGTTTCTTAAACGCCCAAGCTTTAATTTTTGAAATAGGTTAGGTTATGGTCTAGATTAGATAAGATTATATAAGGAATATAATTCACGCGATAAAACCGGATCCACTTAGTTCCAATACAACTCAGAATGTGAAACAAATTTGCATGTGAAGATGGTTCGGTTGGGCGTCATTCAATTCGCATTCAAAATAATGCAAATTTTAACAGCTGTTTTGGAAGACTTCTCTGGTTTTGTCAAGATTGTTTGCTGTCCTATCAATTCTGCTTTAGTCTGCTTTCTGTATACGAGAAGACAAATGTATTGGAAAAACAATGAAAACTTAAAATGTTGTATATTGTATTTAAATAAATTTAGAAAAGTTTAATGAAGTTATTTTTTGTAATGAAATAATTTTATTTCGTTTTGAGACAAAACACAATGATGTACTATCACCAGGAGAGGGGGGGGGGATTATTTATTTGGCAAAATTTTCAAGAAAACATCTTAAAATCTAAATAATTTTTAAAGAGTTACCTAGAACCAATTAACATGAAACATATTTTTTTGAGGATACTAAAGTTTATCTATCCCAATGATTCATCCCAAGTTGCATAGCATTAACTTAAGTTAACATGATAATAACTTGTATCATATTATACAGGGCGATTCAGAACTACGTGGCAATGTCTCGTAAGCTCATTCTACAACTAAAAATAATAAAAAAGAGAATATAAACATATAGGTCCGACAATGCTTCGTTTTCCAGATATCCGCCATTTTGTTTTTTGTACAAAATAATTCATATCTAGAGGATGGTTTGACTGATTGAGCTCAAACTTGAAATGAAGTTTAACCTAACAATGATCTATTTCAAGAAAAATAATCGATTATAAACGAATCGTTTCAAAATTTCCGCTGTTTGAAAATTTCAAATATAAATTACTCAAAACAGTACATTAAAAAAATTCAAGATACCTTTTTGATTCCATATTTGATGGTGTAGCTGTCAAAACAATCGGATGAAGGATAATGGTTAAGGTATGTGTTTATTATTATTGTTATTATTATTGTTTTTATTATTGTTATTATTATTATTATTATTATGTTATTGTTATAAACTATTATTGTTATTATTAGTTTATTATTATTATTATGTGATAATTATTGGTTTATTCAACCCGGCATCCTATACCAACACAGTGAACACATATACATTTGCTGTCATTATCTTAACTTAGTTTTATATTTGTTTTGACAGTTACACCATCTGATATAAAACCAAAAGTTCTACAAAAAAGGTGTCTTGAAATTTTTTTATTAAATGTACGGATTTTGAGTAATTTAGGTTTGAACATTACAAACAGCCGCCATTTTGATGCGCATGTTTGGATAGAATCGATTTTTTTTAGATAGATATTGTTACGTTAAACTTCATCCCATGTTTGAACTCTATCAGTCAAACAGTTTTCTAGATATGAATTATTTTGCACAACAAACAAAATGGCGGATATCTGGCAAACGAAGCTTTTTCGAGCCTATGTTTATATGAACTCTTTTTCCTATTTTTAGCTATAGAATGAGCTACCGAGACATTACCGCATGGTTATCAATCGCTATGTATATTGATTGTTTATTATTGGAATATAGGTCTATTACGAAAATAGTTTATTTCCGTTTAGTTTTTTTTTATTAATAACACTTTAAATAATAAATTTACTTTCCCGTAACGATAACACATTTGTCATGTGTTTTACATAAGTGAAATGTAATTATCTACAGAAATCGAAAACTAAGTTTTATAAGCATTACATTGTTGTTTGTGGATTCACTAAATTGGTATATTTACGAGGAGAATATTATTTAGAGATAGGAAGACGCACACGGCCTAGTTTATTAATTTGTATCAATAAAAGAACTGCTGAATGTAACAGACTTAACATAGAGTAAAATTTGAATTTGTTAAGAAAATCGGAAGAAACCAATTTTTTAAGGACTTATAATTTAATAAAATATAAAATTGCAACTTTTTCCAAAGAAACATTCACGGTTTGTGTAAATATTTTTAATAAAAATATATAAATTTACTAAAATTATGTTTCATAACTTAAAATTTGTTCTGTTCAAATGTGTCTATAAGATTAAATAAAAAATACCATTTTTAAACAATAAATGTACTGGATATTTATAAATTATAATGTTTCATACAAAAACATTGACCTTGCATTATATTATTCTAATCTGATAAATATGTATTTAAACTTAGACATTATACAATACATTAATAACAACTTTGTAAAAATTTAAGTTTGAATACAATTTGGTTTACTAAACAAATACTTGAAATGACTTATGTATATATCTCGTTGTGGTTACGAATTTATTTCAAATCCATTAAGTTCTATTAAGTTTTACACCCAAACACATTTTGCACAGACATTTCACCACTAAATATTATAGCATAGGAAAATGTGATCATATCAAAGAGATTACTTGGTTATAGTTATGTTCGCCTAATACATACAATTCAATACCAAGTGTATTACCTCCGCGAAGCCACGAAGAGATGTGACGGATACATTCTTCGGTAGTCCCCTCCTCCTCTCTTACTTTTACTTTCTTCGCCCTCCCACCATCCCGTTCTTTCTTTATACCGGTTGACCATGGGAAAAAAGATGCTCCTCGCACAACCGTACACGTATATACTGATATATTGCACTCCAAATAGGATTCAAAAAGGAATACCCGATAACAGACCAATCGGATCGCCAGAATACAAGAATCGACTCTGCATAAGAAACAGGGGCTTATAAAAACCGCGGACCTTCTTTCGTCTTCTCTTAGTTCATCGTCGACTCCTCTCTGTGCGTCCTCGATTAGCGAAGATTTAATTTTCAACCCTTAGAAAATCTTACTGTGCTATAAGGGTTGCAAAAGTTAATTATGTGCGTGTTTTGAATAAAAAGTGTTTACGATTATGACGAACTTTTCTGAAATTAGGACTTTTGTTCCGACGAAGAAGAAAATGTGGGGAGATTTAACAACCACTTTGGTAAGTTAATTTTAATGCTTTTTGTAAACAGAAAAGAACAAATTTCTTTAATTGATATAGGTCTCTAATTTTATATTACATTAAAATATTGTAGGAATTACCTAATAAATAAATATTTAATTTATAACGAATAATACATATACTTTTAAGCTTTGTTTTATATTGTGCTGTATTTTATAGTACCTTTATTACACATATATTTAAAGTTTTATTACTTTTCCATATAACGTTCAAGCAATAAATTTTATTTTGTCACACCTGGAAAACACATAATTAATATAAAAATAACAGAAATAGGGATTTTCAGATAATACTTTTTTTAATGTTTTATGTACAATAATTATATACATAACTACATACTTATCATACTTATATATACGTATGTTGAATATAATATAATCATAAATTTTATTTAATGATTAGAATTAGTTTAACCATGTAATAGTAGCTGTTCTTCACACAAAGAAAATCTATAAACAAATTGACATTAAGTAAACGAATGTAACAAATTGGTTAAATTTATATATAAAGACATATTTTAACAATACATTGGTAAATGACTTAGCATTTGTCAACTGTATAAACGAAAGACAATAAATTTCATTATTTAGTTTTAAGTAATATTTTATTTAGGAGATAAAATTTAAAATAAAATAATCAAAATTGTTGTTTCTAAATTACATACGTTAACAGTATTTTAGCAGGAATTGTAATCTGTAATAAATGAAACAGTTTTTATTAAAATATTTTGTGATTTTCTTACACCAAGAATTATTGTAAAATTGCTTTAATTTGCATAATATTAAGTTACATATTTGTTTTATGTAGGCTATTTATATTCGTTTATCCAATATTTTACTTTTCGTTCTGTTACCATGGATTAACATTTGAAGTTTAAAAATAGAGTCAGTTCAATATATGAACTTCTATTTTACTAAGCTAGGGAAAACATTCTCAAGTAATAGCAGGAATGTTACTGGATTGGTATCAAATTCCGCATGAGCCTAGAGTAACGGTGACTCGAAACTGAGCAGAATGGCCAAACAAGGGATCTAGAAATGGGTACTCGTCCACGTTAAACTAATACCAGATGAGGCGTCCTTTGTTTCGCGATAGTCTTGATGTAGCTTTACTTATGAGTTTAAGTTTTTTGGGAAATTTCAGATATATAACATATTCATTTGATAGTACCATTTAACAATATTACAATTAACGAAATTGTTAATGTACAAAAAAAGGACTAGGGGACATTAATTTAATATTACAATCTTTTGGTCACATCTTATATATTATAATCTTTAATACATTTTGAAAGTTGTAAATAAAAAGTATTTTAAAAGTATGAAGTTTGCAAAAGTTTTACTAATACAGTACTAAATGTTTTTTCAACAAAATGTTCACCTAAAAAATATAAACTATTATTTACAAACTCCTTAAGAAGCAGGAAGTGTTGAAATATAAACTTCAGATGTTTTTATGTTGTATTCAATAAAAACAAACTCACCATTAACTTAATAAAACAGACCATTGGATGTAAGATGTACAGCTTATATTATTTCAATTGTAGGTTAACTATTTATTTTTCAAATTGATTGAACTATTAGTTGAAATCCATGCAAATCATTGCCACTACGTGGTGATGGATTTTTGACCAGTAAAATAAAAACTAGTAAATTAATCCTTCATTTCCCTTAAGGATTATTAATTTAAAATGTATAACTCACACATTCCCAAATAATAGAAACGCTCAAAACATTTTATAGCTAAGAATTGCACAACATATATTACCTGTTTATAAATTTGTTTTACTAAAACTCAAAACCATAATATAATTATATATAATTGTCGTGAATACATTACTATAAGGATAAAAGCAAAACCACGCAAGTAAATCTGTAAATATTATAAACTGTGCAGTTTAATTCACTGTAATTACAGTATAATACACAATTAAATCAAATGATAATACATTGTTAATACTGACTACAAATAAATGTAATCATACATCATCGATGAATTTAAATTCAGGAATAAATGCTTCAAACTAAGTGAAATTCGACAAATAAGTTCAAATTTATCCTTTTTTAATACTTATTTTTACTATAAATAAAATATCAAACTGACAGTTACGGTTTTTATCTTTCGAACTAGAGACGATTGGTTTGACTCATCACTTAAAAATGAACATGTGATTTGATAATCAAAAGGAACGGGTGGACTGGGTTTATTTTACTTTCAAAACAAATTCACACTCGTAAAATTATTATTATCGTATTATTATTGTTGATTTGGTTGATGTTAAAGCCACAAAATATTTACATTTTATTTTATTATATTACATCGAATTTAAATATTTACTTAAACTTTTCATGTTGTTTAACCTGAACCATTTAATAAAATCATAAAATTGTAAAATAGACGTAGACATAAATTTAGTGTTTAATGTACAACAAACGAAAGTTATTTTACATACTATCAATATCTTAGGGTGGTTTTAAATATGTTGTCCTTTCAATCCAAAATAATATAGAACATTTATTTTAGAAACTACATAAAATTAAATTAAAAATTATATAATTAAATTGTATAGCCTAATTTAATTAAACGCGGTAAATTTATTTAATTATTTTAATGTATATGCAAAATATGGACTTTTTAAATCGTATTTTCAACAACAATATATAATAATATTTTTTTCTGAATAAGGAGAATAGAGTTACAAATTTATGAATTATTAAAATTTAATCATTTTAATTTGAAATAAATTTAAACTTTTGCTATATCAAATTATAAACTTCCTATCCAATTTATTGTAAAGTTTAAATATTCTTCTCAGAAATAAGAATTATAATAAGTAGGTGAGTTTATTTAATAAACTAATGTGAAATTTAATCTAAACTAATATTTTCCCCATCCACTAAATTATAGAATATTTTAAATTATACCCTATATAATGTAAGCGATTAGAATGATTGTATTTACTGTACTATAAATCTTTATATTTTAAATGCAGTTTCACTTAGTTAGAATAGACTTTTATTTGGATTAAACATGTGATGACATTTATGAACTAAATTTGTATTAACCTACCTGGGTTTTAAGGGCGTTTAACATAATAATTTAATATTTACCTTTACTAATTCATTACGACCAAAGTAGTGTCCTACATTACTTAAAGAATCTCTGGTGCCAAGTGGAATCAAGTCAGACATGGGTAACGTTGATTACTATCCGGTGCCTTCTTTGTTCTTTGAATAATTACCGGCCAATATTCAAATAGATGTTTAGTCGGCAAGAAAGACAATACTGCATTGTTGCTGGGCCGAGGTGTTGCGTCAATCTGAACTCAGAAGGAAGTATTTTGCACAACTCGGCATTGTTAGACGTGATTTAAACAGTTTTATTCGTTGTTATCAGTCGTGTTATCTGTGGGTGGAATTGGTGTTGTTCGCGGAGTGTCAGATAGTGAAGATGTCGTTCTCGATTGTCAATTTTTTAGAGCCGCAGTCGATTATTGCGTCGTCTAACTCGCTGCAGTTAGAACTTTCAACTAAATACAAATTTAGTATGCAAGTGTTGTGCGTTTAGTTACTACACCGTTTCCAGTCCAGGTAAAAGGTAAAAATAAGAAAACCCATATGATGACAAAAATAGTACAGCTCTAACTGATAAACAATGTATTTTGCCTTTATTAGTTCTAGCAGGGATTTACATTTGTAGGCTATTTTAATACGATCAATCAGTTTTAAAGCATACACAGTGTTATTTTTATTTATAAGCTTTTTTAATATTAACTCTGTCCTCTGAGTAAATAAAATTACGTTTAAGTTTAAAACAAAACCTTCTTCAAACATATTTGGTGATTCTAGAAAGTCGCCTATTAAGCTAAAAAACTTACAATAAAAATAGATATGATAACTTCAAAAATATTTTAATTGAAACAGTTAGGTTAAATACAGGGTGATTTACGAAGGTATGCAGAAACTTCGGGAGCTCATGCTACATGTAAAAGTACACAGAAATTTGTATATAAACACTAACTGACCCGTACGGCGTTGCCCGTGGTGGTTGGTATTTTCAGTCTTTTTAACGTAATTGTATTCTTTTTTTAATTTCAGTCAGTGAGTGGTATTTGGTTTTTATATATATAAATCTTAAATAATATAAACACTATTGTCATCATACTAAAAGACCTGAAATTATGATTTTAGTAACTTTAATCCCCCCAAACCTCTCCTAAAATTTCGAAATTTACCATACCCTTTCTTAGTGAGCACCTATGGCCCTAGAGGAAGCTACATATCAAATTTCATTCCAATCCGTTCGGTGGTTTTGAAGAAATCGTGATTTAATAACTTTGATCCCTCCAAACCTCCCCTAAAATTTCGAATTTTCTGAAACCCTTTCTTAGCGAGCGCCTATGGCCATAGAGGAAGCTACATACCAAATGTCATTCCAATCTGTTCGGTAATTTTGGAGAAATCGTGATTTAGTAACTTTGACCCCCCAAAACCCCTCTAAGATTTCAAACGTATTGAAACCATTTCTTATCACCACCTACGGCCCTAGAGGAAGCTACATAAAAAATTGCATTCCTATCCGTTCTGTAGTTTTTGAGAAACCGTGATGAGTGAGTCAGTGAGTGAGTGGTATTTCGCTTATGTATATATAGATAGGTCTGGAAACGATTTGTTTTCCTGATATCCGCCATTTTGTTTTTTTACAACATAATTCGTATCTAGAGAAATGTTTGACTGATTAAGTTCAAACTTGACATGACGTTTAACCTAACAATAAGAAAACTAAGCGATTATATCCAATCAAGCGTTTCAAAATGGCAGCTGTTTGAAAATTTCAAACATAAATTACTTAAAAACCGTACATTTTAACAAAACATTTCCAGAAACCTCTTTTGTAGCCCTTCTGATTCCTTATCGGATCATGAAACTGTCAAAACAATCGGATGAGGGATAATAGCTAATTTAAAGATAATAACAGCATAATCTACATATATAAAAGCCAAATCCACTGACTCACTGACCACGATTTCTCAAAAACTACTGAACAGATCGGAACGAAATTTGGTATGTAGCTTCCTCTAAGGCCATAGGTGCTAAATAAAACAGGTATTAAAAAAAAATCATAATTTTACTGGAAGTTTGAGGGGCCAAAGTAACTAAATCACGATTTCTCTAAAACTACTGAACGGATTGGAATGAAATTTGGTATGTAGCTTCCTCTAGGGCCGTAGATGGTGATAAGAAATGGTTTCAAAAAATTTGAAATCTTGAGGTGTTTTGGAGGGTAAAAGTTACTAAATCACGATTTCTCTAAAACTACTGAACGGATTTGAATGAAATTTGGTATGTAGCTTCCTCTACGGCCGTAGGTGGTGATAAGAAAGTGTTTCAAAACATATGAAATCTTAGGGAGGTTTTGGTGGATCAAAGTTACGATTCCTCCAAAACCACCGAACGGATTGGAATGTAATTTGGTATGTAGCTTCCTCTAGGTCCCTAGGTGCTGGCTAAGAAAGGGTTTAAAAAATGTCGAAATTTTAGGGGGTTTTTTGGGTCAAAGTTACTAAAAATCCCCATAAAAATACATAGAGTAATTTATATTTATTGATATAATATATTTTTTGTTAATATACATTTAACTTTGATTTGTCTATCCGTGCAAAGCAGGATCGGGTCAGCTAGTGTACATATACAATATTGTTGTGCTTACTATGTTGGTATAGGATGCCTAGTTAAACAAACTAATTATTACACATAACTTGACTATTATACTTCATTCGATTGTTTTGACAATTAGCCTACACCATACGATAGGTAATCAAAAAGGCTGCAGTAAAGGTACCTTTGACACTTTTTGTTGACATGTACCGTTTTTGAGTAATTTAGGTTTGAAATAAGTAAACAGCCACTATTTTAAAACGCATCATTTTATACAATCGTTTATTTTTCTTAAGGGTATATCATAATTGGGTTAAACGTCATGCCAAGTTAGAACTCAATCAGTCAAATATTTCTCTAGATATGTATTATTTCCTTAAAAAACTAAATCGCTGATATCTGGAAAACGAAGTTATGTTTATATAACTTTGTTTCTTTATTTCTAGATGTAAAATGAGCTCCACAGTTTCTGAATATCTTCGTGTATCACCATGCATTTATAATCATTTTATAAATATGTATAATTATTTTAAATTGTACAGGAATTTATTTGTAGAGTTAAAACTATCTACTTAAGAAAGTTAAAATTGTGTCATTTTTTCCTAGTCCGAAACTTTTGAAAGTTCATTTTGATATTTATTTAAATAATTAATTGAACTATTTAAATAAAATTTGTAATTTTCAACACGTGAAGACTGTTAAAGTCACTTGTCAATGAAATTACACATTAACAATAGGCCTATACGTATCTACTGTAATGTTTATGGTTTAAAGTTTGAATACTACGTAAAGTACAAGTTTGCTTTAAAACAACGTCAGATATTAATAATTTGTAATGCAATTTTGGCAGCCATATTGACAAGCAGTTACTTTACAAGTAAACTACATTAGTTCACGTAATTGTAATACATTATTTCTGGCAAGCTGGTCAGAATATACAATTTATTTTGTTTACTTCCGCCAACTTAGGTAAGTCTTCAAAACCTCTTCTGTTGGCGAGTTTATGGCGAATATTAATGATTTCAGATACTGTATATATGAATACATAAGTAATGGTAATACATTGTAAATTTAAAGTTAACTTTTTACGAGTTACTTTCCTCAATATGCTAAACAGCGTTTCTAAACATCTCAAACGTTTCAACGCTACTGACTGATGTTTGCCAATTCTCGCAACTTTGATTTGTATTTTATTTGCTGTTTTAACTTGAGAGTAAGAAATACAAATAGCCTCTATCTACAAGTGTTGCACATATTGAATGTATAATTCCTTGATAATTTTATCCTTCATAACGCACACCCAAGTAATACTTGTTTAGCTGAATGAGAAATGACGCGTTTGTCAGGAAAAACCACTAGGCCTATGATGGGAAATAACATTTCAACAGTTGGTATTGTGCAAAGTCGGCAAAGGGTAATGGTGATTTAACGGGGGACAAGATATAAACTAGGTATGTTCTAAAATATGGCGGGGGGGAGTTAAATTCGCGTATGTTATTAATTAATTATAACACGTTGCAGCATAATATATTAAATTAATCTAGGTGGTGAAAATAACAGACTTTGCACGACTGTTTGGGATTACCACAATCAAATTATATTTAAAATTTAAAAGCTGTATTATTTACGTTTCAGGTTCCACTAATTACAGAATATTTTAGCTGTGTATTTTTAGTTTTACTCAAACAGTACCTGCCTTTAAATATGAGTAAACATTGTCCTAAAGTTGTATGCCTCATACCAGCCAAATGTAAGGCTAAACAATAAAAATAAAAGCAGGGTTGCATATGAGAAGTGAAGTGAGGTTATGGACTGAAGAAAGAGCAGACTTTGTCACAATGTATATATAACTACACTACTTTGATGAGCTGACCATTTTAAGAAGTATTTCTGAAACTCGGTCCTTTTTTTAACACTTAGGTTTATCTAGAGGATATCATTCCGTTTTGCTAGCTCTAGCATCGAGGGCATTTGAATGTGTTTGATGATCAGCTCATAAAATAGTCTCATGTGAATTTCAAGTTTTCAATTAAATTGTCTTTTATTTACAGTTAAAATGTATTTTGTAGACCTACTGTTTTATATGTAGGCCTATATATAGTTATATTTAATTTTAAAATACCATATTAATTCGTTTAATAAAAAGTAATGGTTTCAGTCCTAAAGCATATTAGCTCAGTCGGTATAGGTTAAAACTACCAGTAATTTGCAATATGGCTGATTTTTTTTTATAAGTACCTTAAAGTATGTTGGTTAACATAAAAAATTTTTACCAGTCTATCGATTTCCCAAAGTCGAAAAAAAATGATAATCGGTCCGGTACTCCTAAAATCGAGAAACCCATTGATAAGTCAAGTGGCTCTAGATCGGGTAATTTTCAAGATAACAAGCTGAGACTCAGCGTAAATATTTAAAATACATATTTTAACTCCTACGTCAAGTTTCAATTCGATATATTAAAATTCAGCCAATTTAGAATGACCCAACGCTTCATGTATGAATGAGATTTCATCTTTAGTGATTTCCCCTGCTTCAAAATACATAGGCCTACCTGCATTATCGATTTTTTTCCAGACAAACCATTGCTCGGAGGAAAGAAGTACATATGACCTTTTTTATTGAAAAATACTTCTCCTACACGGTGGTATTTTTTATTTTTCTCTATCTTCATCCCAGCTCGAAATATTAAGGATAATCGAAAAGAAAATGATAATCGATTTTTTCGACTTTGGGAAATCGATAGACTGTTAAACTTGTTTTATGTTAATCTACATACTTTAATGTACTTATAAAAAAAATCTGCTGTATTGTAAATTACTGGAACTTTTGGTCTAAAATTACCCCTACCGACTGGCCTATATTAAAATTAGCTCAAAATTTTCCGCGGTTTGGCTGGTATTGAGTACCACATTGCAAAGAGCTGGTGATAAGATCTGTTGAATTTTTCATTTCTGATAAAATTAATTTTGTTTCAGTTATTCTTGCTTTTATTAAAACTTCTCTACTTAAGAAGAAAGAAAATTAGCAAGTTAGCTTTTGCCTGTAAAATCAATAGATTTTTGTTTGAAAAATAAGAATATAAATACAAGTATACAACATATGAAAACGGGAAGTGATTCGTCCCTTGAAGTTGGCTAAGGTAGCTTAACTTTGCCGCGAATTGCCCGGTATTGCAGTATCTCATGACTAACAATTAGATATAATCGAATAATTTTTGTAAAATTGTAATTTTCAGATTTATTCCTTTGTTTTAACTGTTATATTACAACCATTTGTGCTAAATTTAACTTTTCTACCTATACGGGAAGTGTATTATAATTTTGATGATCATTGAGTCGGTCATAAAAAAAAATAAAAACTTAAATATTCTCCTTATTAAAAGGCTTAATATTGTGGGATGCATTTTTACAATGTCCTAAGATAGTTAAACTTAATCAATGTTTCAAATTTCAAAAGCCCTTGTTAAGATTAAGGAGAGATGCCTTAGAAAACCCTTGAGGAATTTGATCAAGTAAATTAATTTGATACACTGGCATGCTTGCTAGTACTTTGCCTGGCGCACCGATGTTAGCTCAGATACAATACCGGTTTTTGTCCATCACCTAATTTCATTTAAGATAGTTAATTTTATTCTAAAATATTATTTAAAAAATGTACAAAACAAAATGGCAGGCAATCGGAAAACAAATATAGTCTGAGACAAATGTTTGTAGTATTTTCTAATCAAAAATTAGAGACCGTAGTATTGCCGAGAAATTTGTAATTAAACTACATAATAATAGTTATTTATTAGAAACAACTTTATTTATAACTATAATTTTATTTATAAATCTAAGTTGACTGACATACAAAATAGAACCGCCACGTTCGGTCCTTTTGATATGCAAGAAGTCACTGGAGCCACGACCAGACATTATCCTGCCCATAGTTAGCAATGACCCACCGCAGTGACCCAAGACAGTCGGAGCAAACTCCCACACGCACACCCACGTACAAACACGTGCTTAGCCATTCTGATATCCTTACCAGGAAAATGTCGCACAGTTTTGTCTTTTATTTATAAATGCCTTTGTTTAATATTTATGAGGATCGGAAATTTACATTTATAAATTAAGGGTCAGCTCTAGCTGTCGGCCATGTTGGCTGACACTCCATAAGACCAATGTTAAATTAAAATCCAAATTTTTCCTTTATTTTTGATCGGAAAATTATAAACGATATTTCATTTTAAAGCTATGGTCAATATGCAGGCAAATGGCTTTTTAAAAATTAAGAAAAATATTTTGTTCAATATTTATTAACAATTTAAAACATTGATTTTTAATATTTTTTTTATGTTGTCACTATTAATTATAGCGAAAAACTACCAAGCCATTCGCCTGAAGAATTTCGTCCCCAAGATTTTGGTATTTATTTTTAAACGCTATTTGAACAATTGCGGGTTTTAAATGGATTTAGGCTGAGCAATGTCCGTGTAACCTACCGCCGCTATAGGGTGATTTTTAATATTTTTTACTTTGTAACTATTAATTATAGCGAAAAATTACCAAGCCATTCGGATGAAGAATTTTGTCCCCAAGAGTTTGGTATTTAAAAAAATGCTATTTGAATAATTGCGGGTTTTAAATGGATTTAGGATGAGCAATGTCCGCGTAACCTACCGCCGCTATAGGGAGTCGCAGGTTGCTTTCTGTTTTACTAGAGCCGACCCGCATGAATAATGTCGCAGTATTGAGTCTATTTTGGATGGCCTCGATCTTTTAGTTTAAATTCAGTATGGTTAGAACAGGGAGATAATAAATAATGGTTTTTATGTAAAACTGATTCCGATAAATAATTACTTAAATTGTTTTCTAGTTCTTATAGTTCATAGTTAACTGTATGAAAATTATTAGGCTAAGCAACACCTTTTGAAATAATAGTTTTTACCACAACCTTTATTGAACTTGTTTAGTATTAAGATTCACACAAATTATTTGAACTACAAAAGTAAAATTGCGTAAAAACTGTGCACCCCTAATGTATTATACATATTAGTCTAAAATGCATGCATACAATTTGGTGGAAACATACCGAACAAACATATAGTAAAAAAAAAATACGTTTATACTAATGTCTATAAAAGTTTAAAAAAGTATGTTTTTTTACTGCAATAATTAATGTAATCATATTCAAAACACATATACCGGGAGAATCAGACTTCCCAGTGCCATTTAGAAACGGTTAAAGAAAAGTCGAACATTGTTTTTGAAAGATCTTTTTAATTATGTGCATCATGACTAACGTTACTATTTGGAGTTTTTAAGTTTCAATCTGTTTTTGTTTTTCAAAATAGTATATTTTTTAAATTTCCACATTTTTGAAATTGTAGATTTTTATTAATTTAGGATAAAAATTTGCTTTATGTAGGCTATGTTATGAAGTAACAATAAAACTAACTGCAAAACACTACTTTAAGGACGTTTTGGAACACCCTGTACATACGAAGTAAGATAAGTTCAAGATAAGTTTAGAAGATGATAATGACCTTTAAAATGAGGTGTCACTCGACGTAGATTTTTGGAAAACGATCCCGACCCCCCAAAAAACACTTTTGGAGCATTTTTGATATTTGAAATTGTTTTTGTTTTTTTTTTTAATTCTCTAGGATCGAAATAGAGCTAAAACGAAGGAGGCAGTTCTTTTGGTTCAATCGCTATACATTGCGCTCATGTGGTCTGACTCACTCTGTATAAACTAACTGAAGGTGTTCATTGTTCATATAATGCAATTTAATTTATGTACAGCCAGTTCTTCATAAATATCCACAATAAAGGATGAATTTATTTGGTATTATTATGAATGTAAAATGCAATAAAATCTGTTTAATTCTAAATATTACCTTTATCGTTACGTACATTTAATTGATATACATCGTCATGAGAAAACGGCAAAACATACGTAGGGATAAAGCAAATACTTGTGAAACTCATTTTATTGTGTTAATAAGTTCAAACTCTGAGATAATAGCATTGGCTACAGTCAATGATAATAATCAGCTACTTTCTCTAATTTATTATCATTAGCAGTTGATTTCGTACTTATTTTTTTACTTTTAATTTAATAATTAGGTTTGTGATTGTGAGTAGGACTAAGTCATGCTAACCTTCGTTAACAGGGGTTATCTTCTTTTATCATAAACGAAGTAATTTGATTTATATTTTTAATAATATTTACCATCTTATACAGCGTTTAGGTTATGATAAATCCCAAGTTTGTCTAAGGTGTGCCTTTAAAACTGCTTTTTTATTTCATCCAGTTTAGAAGAAGAATTTTTTGATAAAGATGAATCATTGGTCATGAGTGTTACAAAATGGAACCAAGTACAAACATGTATTAAACTAAGCTATATTAATTTAAAATAAAACAATATTTATTATGAATTTTGGAGCGGAGGAAAAGGTTGAAAGAGCAAACATTAAATACTATATTTACTATCCTGTCATGTATTGTCGTTAATTAAAGATTTGATTATGTTTGTGATATTTAATGATTTAAAACAACTACATATTTGAAATTTAATTGTTATAAATCAGCTTGGTGATAGTGCTCAGTTGTGTAAGGGTTTATCTATAATTTATGGAATGACAAATATATAAAATATTATTTCTGTGAAACCAACCTCTTCGTCCGTGAAATTTTGTTTCTCTTGGGTGTTAGGTTTTCGGGTAGAAATGTTTTTTGAAAATAATCTGTGGCAAAAGCTAATTCCTCAGACGGATGCAGGGCAAAGTGGAGCAACGCGACTATATAAAATTTAATTTATACTTATGCATAACATAAGAGCTGCAGTTAATGTCATTAAAAACTATCACGCGGGATGCCCAGATTCCAATCCTAAGGTGTATTATTAACTAACTTCTTCGCGAATAAAAATTTACTCAAAATATTGTGGTAATAATTTGTTTGCCCTGTAATTCAGTAAACAAATATAAATCAACATCGTATTAAATATATTATATTTTATGTAGACTTTAAATAATTTGTCTGTAGACAAATGCTTATCAGAATTTAACTTATTGCCTCTTATTGGAAGTTTACTAGAGTTATTATCTCAATAAATGTAAAGTTTATCAGTTTATCGTTTAGTTTTATTTTTCGTAGGCCTACTATTAAATGTAGTTTCGTTTCAATTTAAATATTTGTATTGGTAGTTCAATATAATATTTGTTAGTTATTCAAATGTTATTAAGTTTATAGGCCTAGATTCAAAGTATTTTGCGTCTGACAACAGTACTCA
Organism: Philaenus spumarius; assembly: GCA_018207615.1. Taxonomy (NCBI): domain Eukaryota; kingdom Metazoa; phylum Arthropoda; class Insecta; order Hemiptera; family Aphrophoridae; genus Philaenus; species Philaenus spumarius. The sequence goes on from JAGFPH010001291.1 coordinate 141,145, forward strand.
AATTGACAGACCTATATTATTATTTAGATTTGTTTACATATATTTTAATTTTTTTTTTATGTCTGAAGTTTCATATCTATGTGGAATGTATGTAAAAAGCAGTTCATAAATTTCCTAAGAACTTTTTTTAATTATCCATGCAAAATTGTATCAAAGAAGGTGATACATTGAAGTTTATTTTACGTTATAATATTTTGCAGCCTTACATGAATTATTTAATACAATCTATCTGTATAAAATAAATAGTAGGCCTATCCTTAGCGAAGCAAATGCTTCAGGTAGTAATAGTAGGCTACATATTAAAGAGACTACTCAGTGGGGTTAGTTATCCACAATTCAAAAGTCAATTTAGGATTATTTAAACTCAATTGCAACATTATTGAACATTACTACTGTCATTTATGTTAGTTGTATTTCTACTAGTAGTTCTGTGAACAGTAGACCTTGCTCGTTGAAATAACAAATGTGGTGTTGAGCTTAGGTTAAAAATAGTGTGCCAGTAAGGAAGTAAGCAGAAGGTTTAGCCAGTGAAACATTATTTTGTAATTCCAGCGATTCCGGGATTTCTAGTACTCGTTTTTTTTCTTTTCTTGATCTTTAACTGCTAAAGATTTTCTTTTAGGGGGCATTGAGTTTTATTTAGGTTAATAATGCGTATTAGGTAGCTAAAAATATCGTGGTAATGAGGGAAAACCTAGAATTAAATATTTACATACTTAAATAACAAAAAATTAACAATGTATTTACAGTTCTATATCATAATTCCAATATTATAAATAATGAAAACCAATGATGTTAAAGCGTCGTGATAGTGATCTCAATCCATGCACCAACACTTCCCACGCTGTCCAACGGTCATTTTTTGTATGTCCTTTATCGCCGCGAGGTTTCATTTGTTTCATCTCATTTTTTTATTCAAGTAAAGCTAAGTCAAATACGTTTATAAAATAATAATTTACAAGTATTCAGTTCAATTCTTTGATTTATCCTCTACACTTTCTTATAATAATATGTAATTTTTGGGCAAATGATATTATTTCTAAATTACTATTCAAAAGCCTAGTTTTGTTAGCAGTCTTGTAGTAGCAACATAGACACTGGTGTTTTCAAAATAAGAAATTTTAAATTTCTCAATATTTTTATACAGTTCTATTTAGAACTAAATTACGAAACTTTTTTACATTTATGAACAAAATTCCAAAAAAATTTTTACTACTTAGTTTTTAAATTCGACTTACGGTTAAGCCACAAACTGGCTTTGGAAAGAAGCTTACACTGAGAGAACCGGTCCGGCCGCCATTTTTATTTTATTTAAGGGGTTAAAAATGAAAAATGGAAAAACCCGTATATATACATGGCTCGGCCTAGGAATAAGGAACATTCATGCAAAAAATCATCAAAATCAGTAAATGCGTTTGGCCGTAATCGTGAGACAGACACACAGACGAAATGCCGAACGGTCCAGTTAACTAATTTTTAAAACTGTCTAACACATGACTACCTCCTACGTTTACAAATAATCACAAACTACTACATATTTCTGTACCATTAAAAAACATTCTAAAACAGAACAAAAACTGCACCCAATATAACTGTTTCCTACCGATTTAAAAGTCTATAATCGTTGATCCCGAAAGCCTCGTTACGAATTCCGATCACGCTTTGGTGATTCCGGCACGTCGTGAGATATACACAAGTTTGTTTTTATAATAAAACCATTCAGAGATGACCGTTAGCCAGAACACGTCATTGTGACGTGGGCGACCCGCGAACACTGGACACCAACCTTGGTTAAAGGTCCGTCTGTTGTGAAACATCTGTTTAAATATCAATGATGAAATACGTCGTTTGATGAACTACAAACGTTAACAACCGACTATGGGGATTCAGATAGTAAACTGTAGTGCATTCAATTACATACTTTATGTTGTCTGTTAGTCGGTACAGCCGGTAATTGATTGTTGTACTGGATATACGATTTGTTTGATATTTTTATTATTTCTTCGTTATTTCGTTATGAAATAGTACATGGAGTGTTACATATTTTGTATTTATTTAAAACTTTCGGAACTCTTGATCTTCTCTGCGTGTATAAAAGACTATCAGAATTTGTTCAAGAAAACATTTTGTTTAGTACAAAATCATATATAAAATTAATTGAACAATATTTATCTTACATAGCCTACTACCGTTATTCATTGCAATTTTTATTATTTAGAAGAGGTGCATTAGTATTAGAATTATAAAATAAATAATAATTCAAATCAATATAAAAAAATAAATAAACTTACCTCAACCTAGACTAGTTTACTTAAATTACCAGTGAAAAGGCATGTAATTTAATTTAGTTAACAAGTAAAAAAACAAGCTTACACTGTACACTGCAAAAAAGAACTAAGATTAAGATTGTTTTCAATGGCGTATACACGAGGTATTCAGTCTATTAGTTCAATAATTGCAGTAAAACCGTACAAGTAAGATAACATCGACCAATATCTGCATTGATCAGGGTGGCTCAGTCGGTAGAGCGTTACGACGGAATGGTAAAGGTCCCGGGTTCAAATCCCGGTCTTAGTCCATGTTTTTCACGTGTAATTTAGTTAAATTAACCCTTGATGAGGAAGTGTGTAAGCGAAAAATTAAGTATAATAACAGACTAGTTTTTATAATTATAAAGGCAAAAACGGTTCCAGAAACTGACACATACTTTCTCACAAATATATTGAAATTATTAAACAGATTCTAATTAAGTGACTTCATAATTCTAGGAGAGGTAGGAGAGGTGATTTTAAACTAGTAGATTAACTAATAAATATTATTATTATTAGCTAGAGATAAAACTATTCGATCGATTTCGAACAAATTTGCACCAAACACGTCAATTAGGCCTGTATAGATGCACGAAAAACGGTTTAAATTTGTTTTGAAAAACAACCTCCTTTATGGCCAAAAAAACCCAAAAATCAGATATTATTATATTATTATTATTAGCTAAACGAGAACTTTTAGAAAGATGCGGTTGTTTGCACATGGTAGGGTACATTAAAGGCTACAAATAAGCCAAATGTTATCAAAATCGTTATACAAAAATCGTTATATAAAAAATTATAACTTATTTTTGGGGTTTTTTTGCCAAAAAGGGGGTTATTTCAAAATTTTTGAAAACCGCATTTCGTGCATCTATACACTCCTACTTTACATGTCTGGTGCAAATTTGTTTGAAATCGATCGAATAGTTTTCGCTCTAGCTGTGTATACATACAGACATACACACAAACATAGAGACACACAGCTATACATACAGACAGACAGTTTGTAAAAACCAATTTTTTGGATTCATGGGGTCCCAAAACGGATATTTCCACAAAAATCTCAACATCAATTTTTTTTTGCCATCACTATACTTTCTCTATACTATAGTATAGTGAGAAAGTAATAATAACAGTATACAAATAACAATATTCGAAACGATAACTGACAATCGTTACCGATTACGGGCGCTTACCTCCAACGACTGTCTTCAAGGTGGTTTGTCTCCAGGCCAGAGCATGACACTTCCCGGTAACCTAATCAAGCAAAACAATAACATCTTCCTAGTGTGCGGCTCCGTTATAGCTTTCAATGGTTGCATTCCAACACAGTCAGTTTAGAAATGGAATCACGTCGGTAAGGATGACATCAGCCTTTAGGCTTTGCCAAATCTTCACATAATTTAAAATACACCGTTTTTATTTCTAAAATAACCGAGTCCGTTAACCTCGATGTATCAGAATTACGTCGTTCTGGGAATGGTGTTGCGCCCATTTTAAATTTGCCGACTATGGCGCGGCTACGAGGAAATTTTGTAAGACTATAATCTTTTGTATATGTCATACAGGATGAGCCATTTAGCTATTGTACCTTTTGTAAACTATTTATTTGAGCAATGACTTTCCTTACTTTACAAAATCACTTTTTAAAACATTGAAAACTACAACTTTAGTCACCATAGAGATCCATACTTTTAAACTAAAACATAGCTTATAAATATTTTTGTCGGACTATTTGAGTTCCGACTATGTCTTAAAATTTCGGTAGGTCTTTTATTTTATTTTGTTTTCCAGAAAATAATCATTGACTTCCAACTTACAATTGGTATTTAGACTGCCTAGACTATGTCTCATTAATATTTTAACTTTATTGAACAGATCAATATATAAAAAGTCAAAATCCATAGATGTATCAAACATAAAATTGTCTAAGCTTTTCGCCTAGAAATCCTTGTCAATTTGGTGTTTTTAAGAATATCCAAGTAAAAAAATCTTAGAATGTTTTATGCAATCAACACATAATGTAGAGTGGTGGTTCCTTACAGACAAGTTTAATCATATTATTTTGTAAACTGTGGCAATTTTTACAATCTATGAAAATTAGATTTTAATAAAGTGTCACGACTTCAACTTATTTCCCTATTCCAGATATTTATGTGACAAATAACTAAACTTGAAAAGCATCGAAAATGTGACGATTACACATTTTTTGAGGTGGTTTTCTATAGGCATCATTGTTAAATCAAGTTAAATACGATTACATAATATAACAATAGCGATTACTTGGGTGGTGTAGATACTATACGGTATAAAATGCAAAGCGAAATTTGTGCAAAGTACCCAAACTTGATCTCGTTTACTGTAAATTTAAGTTGTAGTGAGGAATGAAGTAAATATCGCTCGTGTTTTAGATAAATAGTTTTAGAGCAGTGTATTAACCAGTTAATCGCCATATTATAAAATTCTCCTGAAATAAAAAACTACCCTGTATCATTACATTCATATTTGCAAGCATTAAATAAATATAGCAAAACATGCGGCTAATCATTTGCTGCAACCGCGGGTTACAACGTTAGCAAAATATATTCACAAAAACGACTTAAGAAATGTGTATTATTGGATTAAGCCTAAATCACTCCAATAAATGCTCAGCAACCACAACTCTATATTACTAGGGAAGTTTTAAATTGGTAAATCTAAAACGATTGCAAAATCCTATTTTGTAATCAGGAATGCATTTTACCATAACTTGTCTTTTCAGTTAACGATTTTCATCGTATTGAACCCTTTTTCGATTAAAAAAAAACACACTAATGAAGTCATTGCTAATATTACTCATGGATAAACAACTGTAAATTCCGTAATGTAATAATAGTTTATAAATCATAAAAATCGTGTTGTCAGTATGTAAATTGCAATTAATATCAAGTCATCGATGCAATAACCAAACACTTCTTGGAATTCCTCACCTTTCTCAACGAACTTTAACCGTATTATAATGTCATGGAAACATCTAAAGGATGAAACGGTCGTGATTGTAGACATCCCAGACAAGGTGATAATTCACGAGTTGTAAGTTTCACATTTCTTTTGCAATCTGACGTTTGTTATATTGATTTAGGTAAATAGTTAAGCTATGGATTGACGAAACAAAGAATGTGAAGTTGGAATAGTTCTTCGGTTGTCCTTCAAAAACTACTAACACGATTCGAGGAAACTATATTGGAAATTTTAATAAGTCTTTTTATTGCTAGAGTTTTAAATATTGATCTTTTGTAAATGCGGACTCATTTTCTACAATTTTTAGATTTCAAAAAGAAATAATAAGACAGACCATACTATGTTCTTGTAAAGTTGTTTGAAGAAGTGTAAAGTTTTTACCACACTGCCATGTTGCCTGACATGTCGCCGGATGAACCAAAATTAAAACGCTGTCGGAGTGGTACGTGTATTTTTTTTACTGAAAATCAGTTGTTAAGCAAGCTTAGGAGTGTTTTTTTCTATACTGTTGCAAGTTTAGGAGTTATTTATTACTTACCTAAAAATCGGGTCAAAATTTCGGCACAGGGGTTTTATCCTGATTACTTATTTTCCATGCCTTACATAAACTACGAGTGCTAAACAAAAAAAGAAAGTAGTCGTGGAACTGCCGACAGAAGTGAAAACTGCCATAATATAAATCGTTGGTTATATTGATGTAATCAGAAATTTGATCATTATTTTTATCTTGTCCCATTAAAATTGAAATCTTACAATTAACATAAACATGATTACCAATAGTCACATAATAATAACATCATTTTAGGTTAGCCTATAATAAACCAACACACATTTCTTTAATGCATCTACATTCAAAATTATGAAGTGTAATGTCCATTTCCTTGGTCCGTGTCGTGACTAAATTAACCCATACAGCTATTGAATTAACCCATACGTAATTTTTGTTCTTATTTTGTATGTGTGATACAGCCTTACTACTCTCATCTAAAATACAATGGCAAAGGTAAGGTACGCCAGATTTCATTCGAATACCCACGCAAAAAGTACCGAAAGGGCCATAAGAAGAATTCACTTAAAAAATAAACTGGAGATGAAGAGAGACGGCGTAAGTGATGATAATAATACAGTAGTTGACATTCAAGAGAAAAGAGTTGATCTTACGCTTTGAGAGACTTGAACCGATTTTATTTGGCTAAAATCTAACAAATAAAGTCTAGCTTGTCCGTCAGGTCTCTCTAAAGACATCGAAAATATGATCTGAATGGACCGTTAAATTCCTGCCGCACTTTCAGCCTACCCACTGTGCTAGTTCACCAATAACTGTTAGGCGACATAATGGTGTGGTACAGCCTTTACAATGTTTCTTAGATGTGCTCATGAGCAGGCACATCCATGGTCAAAATAAATGTGTATTACATTATAATTACATAACAAGTTACAAAAAAGAAATATTGAAATAACCTAAACTAATCCGATGGAATGTATTGTTAATAAACTATACTATCCTAGTGAAAGTATGATTGTGACAACTTTTAAATACTGTAGTCACTTATGAGTATTATTATAGACTGAATATTTTTGCTTTCGTCGATTACCCAATTGAAAGTCTGTGTTATATGTGGCAAGGTGGAACCATTTGAAAGTAATTACAAAAAGAAGGTGTGTGAATTCATCGTTGGTACAGACAGACATTATTAAAAAAGTATAGTAAACTTCAAGTTTCTAGAAACAATCATTTGGCAACGAAATTGAATTCTGGTTTCATTGGAAGTTAGAAAAAATAAATCTTTTAAAATGTTATGTTGAAAGTGGAAATTTGTATTACCTTAAGGTTATAACCGTCTTCACATTCCTTGCGTGCTGCCAGTGACTGTTTGCTCATCTGAGTGCGTATTTCCACACTGAGCTAAAAATATTTAATTTACTGTTAAGAATATCAAATAAAAGGCTTATAGGTATTATGTTGCTTGAATATAGATACATATGCAACAATTCATATAATATAGGATTATTGCCAAATTTAAACTATAAACATGTTATTTGAAGAATATATTTGAACAGGTTTATAGGTGAATGACCTATACTTTGCCATATGCAAGGAACGATGTTTCTTGCTACTGTTAAGCATTTCAAGGACATAAACACGCCAGTACATAATAACACTGATAAAAACAACCTCTTTGAGTCAGAACAACCACAAGTATTGCAACGTTGATCGAATGCTCTACGGGTATTTTTCGATTCAATCTCCCCTCTTCCTTACCGTTGACTTTGCGACCCGTTTCAGTTGTAGGGTGAGCGATATAAGTCCCATACAGTCCTCTTCAATATAGCTTTCCTCATTAATAAAAACGTGTGTGTATACAAACGATATACTAGCGTCTTACCGGTGCAATTCCATAGACGAAACTTCTCAAGGTTTACTTACTATACTCACTGAATTTGATGCTATTACTCTAGTGGTATTGGTAGAGCGGTGGCTACTGTAATTTTATAGATACAGGTCAACACTTTTTAACATAACCGTGTAGGCTCTGGGTGTATGCTCTTCCTCTGTAATACTACGTAGTAAATACGGGCAAATCACTCACGACGATTGACGGCAGAAAGTGAATCCGTTAGTACCTGTTAGCGCAAGCGCACGGCTGACCTTGCCCGAGGCTGCGCGACGACCTACATCTCGTCTACGTTGGTCGGCTTACCGGATTCTGAAGGCACTGTAATGCATGTTACGTAATTATTGTGATTACAATCCGCGTTAAATCTTTTCTTGAAGATGACTTAACGCGTGCTGCGTTTAAAGTATTGTCATTATAGTTTATTAGAGGTGTATCCATGTCTGAAACAAATGTTTAGTAGTAAGTGGAGAATTTACTTGTTGTTTTAGTGTAATTTAAAAAGCTGAAGCTGTTGGGTCTGTTTTAGAATTTATAAAGATCCATCCTAAAGCTTTTCCGATTAAAAAAAAAATACGTGTAAATAATGTTGTAACATGATAATCCTACTTAATTAAACTAACAGTTCAGTTTTTTAGACAAGCGAATCTAAAATTACTATACCTCTTCGTTGCAGATTTTTATGAAAAAAGTTTTTGTCTAATACGAATGATTTCTGAAACATATGGCATAATATAAATTTAATGCGAATGTTAGTTTAAAAGTTTGAATTAAAAGTTGTTTGTTTAATAACATTTTATATAAGACTGCTTCCTCCATTACGTGACCTTGATATTTTAAATTTTAATGTAAGTGTGTATTTTTATGTTATTTCAATTTTTTAAATAATTTATTTATTTCGTAGTCTATATATTTTGGTGTCAACACAAATGGAGTTTCGTGACATTTCTTTGTTTTATTATTCAGATTTTGTGACGTATATTATGCAATTGTTTGTCTAGAAGATAAATAAATGGAATGAAATTAATGTTAGGGAGATATCAAACTAGGATATATAAAGGTATAATTTCAAATTATGCACCAGCTATGTCAATCTGTTTATTCCAATGACAATGAAAATTTTACGAATGTGTCTTTTCATAAACATATTTCTCCTCAGTTAACAGTCATCTTGTAATCAACGACATCAGTAAAATAATTACAAATCACAATGTCAGAAAACGGGAGGATTCTATAAGATCCTAACTAAGAGATAAGAAAGAAAATTAAGCAAGATTAAACAAAATGTTGTCTCCATAAAATAATGACACATATTAATTCACTGCATTTGTTATTATTATTTCCGCTAAGATGCTTGAAATATTTGTCTTCTTGCTTATCCGCCTTTCTTAGCTTTGTCTTTCTCTCGCTTGACGCGTTTCGGGTAGACCCCATCTTCAGAAGCTGGAGTCTACCCGAAACGCTTCAAGCGAGAGAAAGACAAAGCTAAGAAAGGCGGATAAGCAAGAAGACAAAAACATATTAATTTTGAAACATTTAAAATGGTAAAAAAGTATATGTATTCGTGGGTTCCGAACAAAGAATCCTTAGAAGCTACGAACACTAACCATGCATCTAAAGTTGACAACTATTTGAATAATTCTGGATAATTTTTGTGGCTCATTTACAAGGTATTCAATAGTAAAAGTATAACCGTTTTGTTTTTTAAAGTACTTACACATACGTCGTTTTTTGCCGACTTCAAGGAACTCAACGTTTTTTGCCGTTATCAATTTGAAGAAAATCGAACATCGTAGTTTGGTCGTATCGCTTAACAAACAGACAGACAGACGAAATGTTGAGCAGTCTTGAAACAGGACCTCACTTACTCTCGGTCAACAAAAGTATCAGTTTGTTTTGTGCTTACTATTTGGCGTTTTGTATGGAAAGTTGTCAAAACACAAATCAATTAGCAGAGAACAACAACTATTTGCAATACAAAATTATTTGGTTTGAAATGAAACTAAGAATGACTCCATACTTTAATATGAACATAACTTTTGACCTCTATTTTGCTGTCTCAGATACGTATAATACCAAAAAAATCTATGGTATAAAGACATTTATTTATATTAAAACTAGACAATTTCGTGTTTATTCAAACAATATTACAAATTACAATTTTTAAAACCAAACAGATCAAAGACCAAATTACAACGATGCCATTTTTAATTCAACAAGTTCATGCCTTTTGCTCAATCCTATTATTCTAGGATACTCAAATACAACCAATTAATACATGTAGTACAAACGAATGTATGGTTAAAATCTTCAAATTTTAAAATAGGTACATAATCATACGGATGAAACCCATAAAAATCCGAAACTCCAATAAAGAAAAAAAAAATTAATGAGAATTTGTTCAACCATTTAAAACAGCCTTACGATATACTAAGATACTTCCATCGTGTATGATTCATTTTGTTTAGAAAGACCAAAGATGCATAAGCGTTAATAATAACACATATATGTAAATAACTTTTCGATCCGTAAGTTAAGGCACATGATATTTGAATCAAATATCTTCTACAGGTAACTTTTTTTCAAACAACATAACCACAATAAATGTCTCCTAATTGTCAACAATTAAATTTAAATACTTTAAATTCAGACATTCTTTATACCGAATTGTTTTTATGTTTTGTATATAATTCCACTTTTTGAAAATACTAGTAAAAATCGTTTCTATATCATATACAACATGTTGGATAATATTTTGTTAATGGAGACTACAATAACAGAAAACTAAATGTGATCTAAATACATTAGAAGTATTTTATACATAAGATTTAATACTTTTAAATCTTCAATATTTAACAAATCTTTTCCCAACCGGGAGATGAAATGAGGAATGCAATCTGTTTACTATATTAACAAAATTACAATTTAAAAACAAACAATCTTGTGATAAAAAACGCTTAAATCGTTAGTTTATTAGTTTATTCATTATCGCTAGCCAATATTTCTGTCCATTAAAACGATTATTGTAAACAATCTATAAATGTGTACCACTTAGAACAATTTACAAAAAAAATAACATTTGTATTACAAATTGATAAATCCAGTTTAAAGTGGAAATTATTACCCAGCTTTAATTGTAATTGACCATTAAACATTATAAAAACCTGCAAGCTGGCTACATATTTACTATACTTCAGGAATAAGGAAGGTGAGACAGACATCGTTAGGCATTCAAGATTAATAACCCGATACCAAGATTCTCAGGCTTTCTGCTTCTTTGCAATTAACGACAAAAGTTAAGCGGGAGTCGGAAAATCAGCTTAAAATTACTAAATCTTTGACATTGATGAATCGTGTTTGTCACCAAGGTCGAGGTTAATTTTTTTTTGCCAAGTAAAAGCTCCAGTTAGATTGTATCTTTCTGCTAAAGACAGGCAAAAGTATTCTATTAATCTTAAAACAACTATTTCGCGAGTGAGTTTTGTCCCAATTAAAGTCGCTCGACGAGGGATTTAAATGATTAATTTAGTCTGAAATTTAGCCTAAGAATAAAAAATTCGTGTAAAAAATAACGCCAACAAAAGAGTGTTATGTCGGTATACCAGATTCTTCGATGCCTACGAGTTTTGGTGACTTTAATGATTGGCTAGGAAACAAGGTGAATAAATTTACTGCTTTTAACACAATCTAACCTTGACTTTGAACTGTCAACCGGATACAGGTTTAGGTTAGGTGTGACATTTTTAAAATGTCTCTGTCTTTGGGATTATAGTCTATAGTCTATACCAACTCAGGGGTGAGGCGGAAACAGTCGACCGGAATAATACCCTTACAACTTCAGTCGATTGTTCCACCTCATCCTGATGAGGTTTTGTTTTCAGTGTGTCCCACGAAGAGGTGTACATTTTTTTTTATTTTCTATTACTTTCTCAAACCTGAACCAATAATTCGGGAACTTTACACACTTTAAAAAATCTACCATACCGGAATGTAGAATAAAGGTATTTTCTATGGGAATTTCAATTGATTTTGGAAGTAATTTTTGTCTTGGCCATGGCCACCCCGGTCTCCTGTTTAACAGAGTATAACGTTTGTTTATGAGCATAATAAAAGGAGCAGGTGTTCACCCATATGCCAAATAAGCATTATAATTAGCTGTTAGTGTTGAAAAGTTAAATAGTTTTTAACACGCTTTTATTAACACGCTTTTATTAGCTTCACTTGTATGTTTGTATGTTTGTATGTTTGTTTGTAAGTAACTCTCCTTTGGACTAAAAGCCAGTGGCTTATTACTGTTAGTATATCTCTCTTACGCAAGTTCGTTCGTTGGCCGAGCGGTCTAAGGCGCGGGTCGTCGCTGACGTCAATCCCCAGACTCACCGATCGTGGGTTCTAATCCCGTCCACGGCCAAATTTTTTTTTCAATAATTAATCGAACTAAAAATTAAAAAATAAATATAGTTTAAAAAAACTAAAAAACACGCTTTTATAATACATCGAACTAAAAAGTGAAAAATAAAAATAGTTTTAAAAAACTAAAAAACACGCTTTTAGAGCATATCAAACTAAAAAGTTAAAAATAATTTTTCAAATAAGCTTAAAACAATAATAAACGATAAATACTAGCATTATTGTAAAAAAGGCGTGGGGCGCTTTGTCCACATTTCTCGTACATCGAGCGCCCAACGCTTTTTTTACAATAATGCTAGTATTTATCGTTTATTATTGTTTTAAGCTTATTTGAAAAATTATTTTTAACTTTTTAGTTTGATATGCTCTAAAAGCGTGTTTTTTAGTTTTTTTAAACTATATTTATTACATTTACATAGATTACATAATTTTGTTTGACGTAACACTATATATACTAATCACGTAGGTTGGAAGTATTGTCAAAGAAATGCCGTATCACCGATTTGGCAATAGTACTTTACACACTTACTAGCTACCTTAAAATAAAATGGAATCATTATAGAATCATTCGTTAGCTGTCTGTCTGTCATAATTCAATATTCTCCGGATAAAGGTACTACAATTTTATTGAATATGGCATAGTTATAAAATTCTTCAAATAAACTCAAATATTTTGCTGCTCATGGTAGAACGTCGATACCACAAAGTAACAATATTTTATGTAGAACTTGAAACGGTTAAAAAAGTATTTTAAGTATATGAAATAAATACATTTTTTAATACGGAAAATTGATTTTCAAAACATTACCGAATTTATATGTCGAAAAAACACCACAATCTATTTCCGAAAATACAACAATAGTTGGAGTTAGAGTTAGAGTTAAATTCACACATTCAACTTACTTTACGTCTATAGGGGTACAAACATTGGTAAAAGTAATTTGAAATTAATATTTTCTACGTTCCTGCGTTGTAGGGTAATATTGTGTTTGGGAGCCGGAAAAACTTTCACTTTTTTTCCGAAAAGAGTCTTAACATTTAAAAATCCTTGTACAATAGTTTGTCATGCAGACAACACGCTGGTGTAAATGTTTACTATAAATAGTTAAAGGACACATTCGAATGTCAACTATCCTGCGAACCTTGAAATAAAGTTAACAGTCTATTATCTGTGTATGGCAATGGAGAGGTTAGATCAGTTACATCTGTGTATGCTAGTTCTATGATACCTTGTTGTGCAAGACATATGAAGTAATCTATAATACCGGGCACACCGTAAATTATAGTGAAAAGAGGACAGTTCACATTAACTACCGAGTCATACGGATGACTAGACATTTAGAGGCATCACTGAAAGTTTTCTTTACTGTGAGTAGGTGCTACAATCTTTAATTCAATAAAGGGACACATTTTTAGGATACTCATACAGTTTACAGAATAACTCAAGTATCCAAACTTTTGTGAAAAGGTGATCATAAACTTATTGTTGATTCAAGGCTACTGACCCCAACACACTTGCCCAAACATTGGTTCAAATAAGAAAAAAAAAACTATTATAAAATGTTCACAATAAAACAAATCACACACATAGTCCTAAACCAGTTCAAATAACTTAATTGTTGGAAACCATTTAAAATAATGACAATCTTTTAACTAGTAGTTCTGTGAACAGTAGACCTCGCCCATTGAAATAACAAATGTGGTTTTGAGCTTAGGTTAAAAATAGTGTGCCAGTAAGGAAGTAAGCAGAAGGTTTAGCCAGTGAAACATTATTTTGCAATTCCCGCGATTCTGGGGTTTCTAGTTCTCGTTTTTTTTTTCTTGAGCTTTAACTGCTAAAGATTTTATTGTGTTTTATTCAGGTTAATAATGCGTAAGGTAGCTAAAAATATCGCTTTATTAAGGGAAAACGTAGAATTAAATATTTACATACTTAAAGTCAAATTCTTTTATGAAATAATAATTTACACGTATACAGTTCAATTCTTTGATTTATCCTCTACACTTTCTTATAACAATATGTAATTTTTTAGGCAAAATATATATTCCTACATTACTATTCACAACAGACCTAGTTTTGTTAGCAGTCTTGTAGTAGGAACATAAAACTGGTGTTTTTAAAATAATAAATTTGAAATTGATAAATATTTGTACACAGTTCTATTTAGAACTAAATTACGAAACTTTTTTACGTTTATGAAAAAAACTACAAAATAGTTTGACTACTTTTTATGTAGGCCTAAACTTGAACTTTTTCCTTTCGTTACTGAACATGCTTGTTTCTTGAGCTAATAACTTTGTTAATTTTACTTCAATCATTTTTTTACTGGCATATATGAATTCTTTGAACCTTTATCTACAAAAAATCTATCGAACACTTTTGAATTGGATTAGAATAAACGTATAAAAACATAGTTGAAATACAAAAACTTGGACGATTTTTAATAAATTTGAAGTTTACGGCCATTTTGTGAGCTTACCGTTAGAGATACTGAAAAAAATCAAGAATACGATTTTGTTGAAAATCAAATGTGCTACCAGCAAAATGTTATTATATTAAAGACCACTAAAGAATACCGTTGCGTGGCGGCCAATAGGATGGCCATATCTACTAGTCTCGAACACTCCTGGTATTTACAGCTCGAGGCTTGAGCGATATAAATGCGTTGAGTCAGCCGCGTTCAGTTAGAAGTGTGGTAAGAACGTGACAACGTCGCATTAAGGCGATTGGACTGTTCAAGGTGTCAGTGTACACAAGCCCGTCCCTCAACGGTATTCTTTCGAGGTCTTTACTGTAGTTTTTAAAATCGACTTACGGTTAAGCCACAAACTGGCTTTGGAAAAATGCTTACACTGAGAGAAATGGTCCGGCCGCCATTTTTATTTTATTTAAGGGGTTAAACATGAAAATGGAAAAACCGTATATATACATAGCTTGCCCTAGGAATAGCGAACATTCATGCAAAAAATCATCAAAATCGGTCAAGGCGTTTGGCCGTAATCGTGAGACAGACAGACAGACATACAGATAGACAGACAGACACACAGACGAAATGCCGAACGGTTGAGCTAAAACGGAGACCTTACTTCGCTCGGTCAATATAATACGACCAACTATTACTGCAACGTGTGACCAAAGTTTGGCGCACAACAAAAAGAAAACATCATTAGGCTACTTCTTCAGTAGGCACAGTATTGAGCGTGCTCAAAGTTGTTGTAAACCTTATACATTTTAACCAAATAGTTTATCTGAAATCTTTCTTTAAAAGTGTAATCCTTAACTCAATGGGCGCATAAATTTAACCTTATGGGATTTAATGGGATTCTAAAAATATTCTACTTGCTTCGGTAGACGCACAAACAATGTATATCAGCTTAGTTTTATTTATTTAGCTTGGTTTCACGGATTACGGTAAGACTGTCTTGGTAGCATTGTTTTAAATAGAGCTCTCTTTTATATTTTTTACCTAAAACATTTCTTTGAAATTAGTTGAATTGTTCTAAAATATGATCATGCACGAAAATAATGTTATTCAAATTAAAAACCAATATTCCAATCACTATATACATTTTATGAAAGCACTATACCTCTTTTTTAGGCCTACCTTTACCTTCCATAGTTAACGTTTTTATCTTTTTTGAAAGTTCTACAAACTTTTAAGATAATTCTATTAAAAAAAATTAAACGTGAACTGGACTTATGAGAAAGGACACTTTATAAATAAAAAAAGAGCACAGTTTCTCATAAAAACGTTTAATACTTCAAACTTATTTCGGTGACCAGGTCATCATCATCAGCGATGGTTACAAGCTTATAACGTTATAAGTTTGTAACCATCACTGATGATGATGACCTGGTCATTGAAACGCGTTTGAAGTATTAAACGTTTTTTTATGAGAAACTGTGTTCTGTTTTTATTTATATGTAATTCTATTAAACAATTGTATTAACAAAAGCAAGTATGTAAAGATTAGGACTAATGCTGAAATCAAAGCTAATTTATTATTCGATATTTAAAACTAATTATTAAATTTACTATTTTAATGATTAGGCAGAGATGTATTAAAGGTAAAAAACTAAAACTAAATACCAGATATAATATATTTATTTGAAAGTATGAAACCAGCCGTTGATGGAAATGGCACTAGAAAATAGTCTGCGTGCCAGTTAACAGCAAAGAGTTGACTACTGCCGACATCTGAGATATTTATTTTATTGAAAAATATAGTTTGTTTACTAGCTAGGCCTATATACCTAACTTTCTTTTAAAATTATTTATACATATTTTTATTTTACCACAAATTATAAAAAATATAGTTTAGGTTGACACATTCAGTAAGTACATAGTTTTGACACAATTTTACTTATCAGTTCAAACCCTGCATTTGGTATATTACATGTATTATAATTAATATCACCGTTATAATTTTCATTGGAAATAGTCTATTAAATATTTTGTTTTTAAATGTAGAAATCAGAAAAAGTCGGTTATAACTTTGTGTTGTGTTATCGTTATCAGTGTCAGTGGGGAAATTTGTTTATTCTGCAAAATCGCGGGATCAGATGTTGTCGATACAGCGCCAAAACGGAAGCTTACGTTAAGCCTATTATGCGAGACGAGATGGGATTTCCGAAATTTATTTCATGACAGGAAGAGACGGCGCCATATTCTGAGTCTAGAGAGAATACGTTTTTCGGGGACTAGTTCAGAAACATCAAATATCTCTTTATAATACATACAAAGCAAAACGTACGCAGCAAAAACGATTTACCGAAATCAAACATTTTTGTTTAAATTTTAAATACAAAGCTTTATTTAGATTTACGAAACTTTGCAATACAAATTGTGAAACGTATTCCGTAACAAAACATTCCAGTTTATGCGAATAATTTATTGTTAAAACTAATTGATGTTTGTTCAATCAAACCCTTTTAACTCTCTAAGGACAATGAATATTTTAGTTTGCCAATAGTTTATCGCAGTATTTAAATTTTGTTTTTCGAACGGTATTGCATCAACAGGCATTACGGGATGATTGTTGTTGTGATCAATAGTTAGTTAAATAATGTATATAACACATACTTTCCATCAGTTGCATACATCATTTTTATTTTATTTTTTTATGTGACTTTACTCTATTCCAGACTAATACAGATGGGAGATGGCGTTGTAAACAAAGTGTTATCTTTATTATTATTACTGAGATATGGACTAACTCAGGAAGAAATCTAAGTTAATAGACTATGTTTGTATGTCCATTTAGCCTCAGTTTATTGTGTGATTAATTTTAATAAAGAATACAGTTATCATTTATTAATGATGGATGTTCAATTTTATTATTAGTTATTAGGACGTTTGCCATCATTTTTGTGTAAGAAATCAATTGTTTGTTGTTTGTCTGACTCCGGTCTGTAAACACGTGGTTTGCCTTCAGGTGTGTGTTTGTGCTTTTCTGGGTTTATATTATTGTGTGTTTTGACTTCTCAGTTTCAGCTCTGAGATGTACTATGTTTTCTTTAAATAGGCCTAGATCTCCAGTTTTATATTCCCTTAGTTGTTAGTCACTTGATATCGGGAGTTTAGTATTGATTTTTTAACACACAAATGATGGCAAATGTCCAAGATAACTAATACTAAAAAAGAAGACAGGTTTAAATATTATCAGAGAATTTTACAATTATTTTGTACTTATGTATACTGTCTACTTTTGTTGAGCTAGTTACATGGTTTTGTATAAGAATAGGTTACATTGTGCTATAACATTTGTATCAGGCATTTGAAATCGAAAAAAGATAGGATACAAATTTCCAATGACATTGAAATGCTAGAAAAAAATAGTTTTAAGTAGGAAAACATAGTTGATAAAAAGTTATAATTAAGAAATAAAGAGTATAAGATCCACGCAAATAAATCTTTAAAACTGGTGATTTTCAAATATAATCACACTGATTTAAATAAAAACCCGAATCACAAAACAAGGAACAAAAACAATAACTAAACAACTAAATTGTTAGTTATGTTTAATACGTTACCCTTATGTACATTTCGATGTTATGGTCATCATCCACGAGTAGTGTTTTAGCGAGTAGTGTTAAAACCCTCTGAGCATGATGACTATGTCATCGAAATGTACATAAGGGTAACGTATTAAACATAACTTACAATTTAGTTGTTTAGTTATTGTTTTTGTTCCTTGTTTTGTGGTTCGGGTTTTTATTTAAATCAGTGTGATTTTGTCGCCACAGTACTCTTTTCTTTGTTTAATTCAAATATAATGTTATTAGAGTTTAATATAATCCCTGTGTTATAGCCACTGGACCACAAGCTTATAATTAAATAAATATTCGTACCTGTGTACACCGGCAGTGGTCTGTAGATCACCTCGTTAGTGCTACCGCGGTTTCAGAAACACTGTTTTCATCTTCAGGCCCATACAATACGTCAAATAACTCCATCAGAGGTCGTCATCAAAGTATATAAAAACCGTATAGTAACACAACATGACACAACACAACACTAATATTACATTTGAAAATAACGCATAAATAACATGTACGATGCATGCATCGGTCTATTCTGATGGAGTGATTTGACGTATTGTATGGGACTGAAGATGGTAACAGTGTTTCTGAAACCGCAGTAGCATTTACGATGTGATCTACGGACCACAGCCGGTGTACACAGGTACGGGATTTTATTAGTTTATTAGCTGTTAATGGATGTTATATAATCTAAAATGAAAGTGTATAAATTAAACTAATGATTCATTTGTTTCGTTGATGATTTTTTAAAGAAATTGGAGTTGTTTAGGAAAAATCTAATTTAAAAAACCTATATTATTGTAAATGGTCTTGGTTTGTTGAACCAATATTCGACCGGAATTGTATTAGTATTTTTATATTTTTTATATTTGCAACCGTAAAAAATAACTATTCCTGATTTACATATAGGTAAGTAATACGTTCTACCTACTATATAAGATGTGTTAAATTATATTGACTTCCATTGTTCAAACATTAGTTTCTTTTTATTTAACCACTAGAGGCTCTGCCCCTGGACACTTCGCTTCCCAACCCCGCCTCGGCCTTTGGCCTCAGATGGCTGATTCGCTTCGCTCGCAGTCGGAAAATTCGCTAAAGAATCTCGTTAATCTTTGGCTCGTTTGTACATTGTTTTGTAAAATTATGAAACGAGGCTTAAATATATTAACAATAATTACAAGATTATCTATATCCTCAAATACATGTTTTAGAAACGTGAGAGGCTTTTATTACGATTTTAGTCCTAGTTCTACTATCTTCTGTCAACTAAAGTTTTGAAACCAGGCCTAAATATACAGTAGTAAACATAACCTCAATACTATGTTTCAGAAATGAGCCAGGCCTATATTACAAAATTGACTATTAGAATTTATCCATTATTGCCAAGTTTACTTTTTTTTACAAAATAAATTGTTAAATCAGGCCCAATTTATTATAATTCTAACGTTTTAAAACAGTATAAATTAGCTTGTTTTTTTAACAGTAGTTAAAAACTATCAAATGAACAGCTGATTTTGGATAATACTCAATCTCATGGCTTGTTTATAAACAGCTGTTTTGATTGCTTTATTTACTATTTTGTTGTTATTTTGTAACCAACATGGCAACCCATAAAACCCTATGTTAACATTTTTCAACTTTTAAATTAGATTTTCTCAAAAAATTGCGTTTTTACACGAAATATAACTATATGGGTGTACTTAAAAATCAAAGCTACACCTAAATACAAAATTTCTTTGAATACGTTAGAGCCGTTTTCGAGATCCGCGTCAGATACAAAGATCCAAGAATTGCTCATTTAAAGTAATAGGATAAATTAGAAATTTGCATTTTATAACGAGGGTTGAATTGTGAACGAGTGGCTGAGTAATTCTCTCTTTCAGCTTACTACAGTTGGAATTTTACACTTTAAAAGTGTTTATGATAATAACTGCCTCTTGGTTTATTCTGTACAGCTGATGTTATTAATTTAAGTGTCAGAAAGTAACGACTAAGAAAAAAAAAGAAGAAATAAACAAGCAACCCATAAAAAGTATATTGATACATAATCTCAAAACGTCATGTATTAAATGTTATATAAACAAATAATACAAATAGTTCACAAATATCAATAACAATAAAGAAAATAAAGTTAACAGAAAATTAATAATTAGAAACTTATTTTAAACACGTTTGTTCTGGTATGTTATCTTTTACAATATTCACTGGAGGACGTGAAAAAGCAGTAGTTAATCTGAAAGTTTGTTTGGAGGTACATTTATGTTTGAGTTTTGAATTGTTTATAATATTCAGTTTGGTGTAAGGGTATCATATTATTCCGATCCAAATTAAGAAAGCCTCTGAAACATGGTTGAATAAAAAAATAACATGTTGTAAAAAAATAAATACGATTATTTATCTCACAAATTTAGCATTTGAACTATTTAGTAATACAATCATGACAAAAACAATTAATTACATTTTTGTATTGAACGTTTTACCAAAACACAATAGTTCTTTAGTGAAAACAATCGTTCTTGACGCATTAGCGCCAGGCAGACAAAGAAATATCAACCAACTTTAACTTATAAAAGCTTAGAACAGCATTTTTACTGGGTAAAGATTGTAACCTTTATGTTATCTAATAGACCTTTTAATTTCTTTCCACTTCACTAGCTTTGTTTAATTTATGCAACTAAAAGATTCCTAGTCAAACAAAAGATTTATCTAAGATTCAAGGTAACAATTAGTTTAAATTTAAAATTGAAATACAATAACTTAATTCGTATTTATTATTATGCATGTTATTATTCATTGGTGTATTGGTTATTGGTGTATTTTAAAGTGTCGGAAAATAATGAAATTTCAGAATAATTATCTGAAAAATTCAAACATTGAATCAAACTAACATCACAAATGACCCTCTAAAATGTACGGGTAAACTACCTCGGAAACGGGATGTCTGGTAACTTTAGAGTACAAATATAAATCAATGAAACCCCATATTGTCACATTAAGTGTTGTACCGAGATCACATGTATATTTTAAAATCGTATGTATAGAGTTAGTTATATTAAAATTATTCAACTTTCTTTTACCAGTAACATAACCTCTCATTTACATCTGAAACCATAAAGAGAGTGTGTGCGCCTAGTCACGACTGCGTGATATCGCATCATTACATCACTTAAACACATGAGTTCATGAATTGGTATTTAGTCTGAAGAGGTTTAGGTTAAATGCCATAATACACGGAATTACTGTAACTAATCCAAGAACACTACTGTAGTGTGAGAGTATTGCTAAACGAAAATTACCAGTTAAAGTGATATTTAAATTGAAATTAATGATACAACTAAACTGTACTACTCACAGGAGTTTAAATAATTATAAAAATAAATTAAAATTTCCATAAATTCGTCACATGTATATTCTTCTTTAATTTTGTTAGTTTTTAAGGAATGTTTTAAATTTATTCAGTATCAATTTTAAAAACTAAATAATTGAATGAGTTTTTTAAAAGCAAAAGACTAAGTATTTTTCCCCTAAAGTTAAATGGTAAAATCTAAATAACAATACCAATAATTTTAAATGGTAAAATCTAAATGATTATGCTATTAATTTTACACGGTAAAAATTAAATTATTAATCGAAAAATTTTTAATGTTAAACAATAAAATAATGCCACTACTAATATTAAATGGTAAAAACTAAATTATTTCACAAATAAAGTTAAATGGTAAGAGCTAAATGTTAATATTACTAATTATTTCAAATGCTAAAAAATAAATTATTTAACGACTGATGTTAAATGGTAACAACTAAATGCTTATAATACCAATTTTAAATGATAAAAGCTATGATTCCCATATTAAATTAGTTTACGCCTAATGTTAGTTAAATGTTAAAAACTAAATTAATATAGTACTTACTTTAAATGGTAAGCTCAAAATTATTTCATGCCTATAAAAACTAAATTATTATACGCCAATAAAACAAAATTATTATACGCCCATAAAATACAAAATGATAATACGAATATAAAAACTAAATTATTATACACCTATAAAAACTAAATTAATATACGCCAATAAAACGGAATTATTATAAGCCTATACAAACTAAATTAGCAAACGCTTTTACAAACTAAACTGTTGTACGCCTATAAAAAAAAAAGTATTACACACCTTTAAAAACTTAATTGTTATACCCTATAAAAACTAAATTAGTATTCGCCTATAAAAACTAAATTTATTAATTACTATACGCATATTGTTAAATGGTTAACATTAATTATGGTAATACTAATATAAAAATAACTAAATTTGTTCACGCCTATAAAAACTAAATTAGTATTCGCCACTAAAAACTAAATTGTTATACGCCCATAAATACTAAATTAGTATTCGATAATATAACTAAATTATTATAAGCCAATAAAAAGGAATTATTATAAGCCTATAGAAACTAATTGGTATACGCCTTTACACACTAAATGATTATAGGCCTATACAAAATAAATTAGTATACGCCTTTAAAAACTAAATTATTATACGCCTACAAAAATTTATTATTATACGCCTATACAAACTAAATGAGTATAAGCATTTACAAACTAAATTGTTATACGGCTATAAAAACTAAATTGTTATGCGGCTGTAAAAACTAAATTTGTATACACTTTAAAAAAACTAAATTGTTATACTCCTGTAAAAACTAAATCATTATACGCCTAGAAAATACAAAATTATTAAACGAATATAAAACTAAATTATTATAAGCCTATACAAACTAAATTATTATACGATAATAAAACTAAATTATTATACGATAGTAATACTAAATTATTATACGCCTATAAAAAATAAGTTATTATAAGCGAATAAAAACGAATTATTATAACCCTATTCAAACTAAATTGGTATACGCCTATAAAAATAAATTATTATACCCTATAAAAAGTAAATTAGCATTCGCCTTCAAAATCTACAATTTTATACCCTATAAAAACTTAATTATTAGTAGGGGGCCTATAATACGCCTTTAAAAAGTAAATTGTTATACGCCTATAAAAAAATAGATTATTATCCGC
Source organism: Philaenus spumarius (assembly GCA_018207615.1). Classification (NCBI taxonomy): domain Eukaryota; kingdom Metazoa; phylum Arthropoda; class Insecta; order Hemiptera; family Aphrophoridae; genus Philaenus; species Philaenus spumarius. The sequence goes on from JAGFPH010001291.1 coordinate 164,374, forward strand.
CTATAAAAACTAAATTATTTTACGCTTATAAAAAGTAAATTATTATGCGCCTTTAAAAACTAAATGAGTATAAGCATTTAATAAATAAATTGCTATACGGCTATAAAAACTAAATTAGTATACACCTTTAAAAACTAAATTGTTGTACGCCTATAAATATAAATATTACTATACGCCTATTGTAAAATGGTTAAAATTAGTTATGGCAATACTAATATAAAAATGACAAACAGTAAATATTAACTATACGCATAATATTAAGTTAAATGTTAAAACCTTAATTATTATTAACAAATAATAATAAATTAATAATAAAAACGTAGTAATTATACTGCTAATGTTAAATGGTAAAAAGTTAATAAAATATACGCCAAATATTAATTTTTTTAACATTTTAAACTAAATTATTATACGCCTAATAGTAAATGGTAAAATCTAAATACTAGTCGCCTCATAATAAATGGTAAACACTTATTACTTACACTACAAAAATATTAATTATTAACAACTAAGTTATTATACGCCTTATAAATACTAAATGGCCAAAACTAATTAATTATTTTATTGTATGTCTAATATTAAATTGTAATAACTAAATATACATATAGTGTTAAATGTCAAACACTAAATAATATTACGCCTTATGTGAAATAGTAAAACTTAAATTTATGCCTAAAATATTAATTGGTGAAACGTTAATAACTATTATAGGCTTAAATATAATATGGTAAAAATTAAATTAAGATTTACAAAATATTAATGTTAGTTTTTAAATTAAATCGTTTGAACATTTTAGATATTTTTTTAAATAATAAAATTTGTTGGAGACCTCTGTTAAAAATATAAAAAAAAAGTTATCATCAATACTCATTTATGTATCATACCACCACCTCACACTGACTTAACCCTTAGTTGTTAGTGTGATTTAGTCAAGGACAATAATTAATTACTTGTGAGTATTTATATCGCATTCCTGAACGCATCTTCAGCCTTGTGTACTAAAGGAATGTCAACAACTATGCAATCCTGCCTTGGTTTATGCAAAGTTATAAAGGGTTATAATGGGTACGTTTACTTACTAGAACCATACATATTTACCATATAAAGAAATATTTTCTTTTAATAGATAAAATAATTACTAAATTATTCTTTATATCTGATAATAATAGACTATATTTGTAGTTCAATAATAATAATATTGTATACGAAAAGTTAATTAGAAATGTTTTAGGTATTTTTACCTTGCCAGCGTAAATTCTGTCTTTTTTTTATTCTAAGCACTATTCTTTGATCCATATTTTATTTTTACTTTTTCGAAGGAGATCTGCAAGAATCAACTTTATCTTTTAGAATGCAAAATATCTTCATATACATGGTAACATGATATTCGCTCCAAATGTATTCATTATGATTATGCCTTATTTTTCCATTTTTGTTGCTCTCCATTGATCTCTTTGTAAATTAATGCTTTTCTGATAGCTTTTTTTCCAAAGTCCAAGCTTTGGCAACAAAAGTTATTTAACGATAACACATAATGCATGATCTAGATTTTATGTAGCAGTGATGTAGAATTATTATGAAATATAAATAGTTCCATTGTGAGGTTGTTCTTCTTCCGTTTTTGTTTACCGACACAAAACTTCTCCAGGTACATTTATTATACTAAGGGGATGACATGAAATGAAAATATAAAATCTGTATTGAATTTTTGAATTCTTAAAAAAACTTAACAATATTTTTTTTTTTTTTATGGTTCACAATAACATTGCACACAATGCATCACCTCATCACACTAAAAAAGTATATATTTCACACTTATTAAAATAAAAAACATAAATTATTGACAGTTACAAACAATTAATAACTATTTAAAGAAAAATAAGAAAAGTATAAGAAGTAGAAAAAATTATTACACATTACATAGAAAAACAACAAAACTACGCCTCATTAACAGTTACAAACAATGATTAACTACTTAAATAAAAATAAAAGAAGTTGAAAAAATATCACATATTTATCACAATAAAATTTCAAAAAATTAACAAAACGAATGTTTTAAATCTAACAAATATGTAATAAAGCTCAGCATGTCTAAAGAAATTCGTCATAGAGTAGGCCTAAACATATTCAGACATCTACAACAATGTTATTATATGTTGAAGGTTTGAATATTTTTGGCAAACATTAGGGAAGTTCGTTATACATAGCTTATCTGAACTTATATTGATATAATATTGTCTCAACTAATAATTGGTAAATACTTTGGTAAACGAGAATTTGTAATACTAAGTGTGGTCTCTTCCCATATACGACTTTCCTTTACACTTTAATCTTATTGAAATATTTGGAATTTGTAAGGAATACATTAAAGCTGTGTTAGTACAATTACCTAGGTTCAAGGCTGGATATTTTTTTTAAACTTTTTATTTAAGTTCTTTAATTTCATAATTTATTGATGTCTTTAAATTTGCAATCTTCTTAAATTAATAATATTATATTTCAATACTGCAACAAAAATAATTGTTCAGTCAACAATATTAAAATTTTGTTTTAAATAGGAATACTTAAAATTTAGTAGGGAATACATAGTAACTACAACATAAACACAGTAAACAGAGAAATTTTCGCAGCAATTGAGAAAAAGTGCCAGACCAATCTATTTAAGAACAACCTTTATAGACCGCGACCTTTCAGGTTAAGGCGTATCGGAAGACCTCGGGTCTAAAGGTTATACCAGTATCCAAAGACTTGAACGCGGTGAAGAAAAAACTAAGTAATAATGCAAATGACAAGTTGTGGAGTTATTCTTATTAAAATAAAACAGTGTCAGTGACAAACAAAAGGAATCTTGTGGTCAGGTTCCGATTGTTGGTCAAATAACTATTTTTATATTATAATGATAAACGTTGATTAAATGTTTAGTTGAATCTCAAGTGTATATAGACTTTGGAAATAATTTTTTGTTGTAAATATTATACTTGTGGTAAACGGACAGGATTTTCTTCTACAATTTCTAGGTAAATTTAAGGGACACAGCAATCACGGATGAAGAGTAAAAAGTAAATCAAAAGGAGAAGTAGGAGTTTGAACGTCAATAGTGCTGAGCGGTAATCCTCCTAAAAAGCATTTACAGTACTTGTAAATAAACTTTTGTACGTAATTGAAAAGAAAACCAGGTAGAATGTATAGAGCACAGGACATTTGTTTCCATTAATTACCTCTCTTAAAGTGTAATTAAATTTTGTCATGAAATGTAATTAATAATATTATTTATTGTGTTTATTTGTTTTAAGGTGAACATTACAAACTGCTTTCCATTAACCCTTTCATCTATAGCACTCGAATTAAAGGAAATAATTTTATATAAATTTCTTACAATATTTTGAATCAGTTATTGTTTTTTCTGTAAAACTCATGACTACCTCTAACACTACTTTATTTCAAATATTTGACTGTATCTGAAATAGAGGGGCGATTAACATGTTTGGCACTGTCTTGCTAGCTACTATCAACAGAGAAAAGTTTACTTATCTAGATTTCGATGACTTGATCAAAGGTTTTACGCCACATTCATACCCCAGTTACCTCCACGTTACAAGGGAGGTGACTAAGTCAGTTAAACTGACAGATCGAAAAGGGAAGTGTGAAATTTACATATTGTGGATTAGTTGCACATTATTGCAAAACAGCTCGCTTGCTTTCTACTCAAACGCATTCATACTGTTTCCAGTTTATTATTTGTAGAATATATTTTACCTAGGTACTGCTCACAAAATAAGCAAAATGGTATTTTTAATATCGTCAAATAAATCTCATTCAAACAACATCCCGTAGCCCACAATGGTATCATAAAATATATATTTTGGAACTAAACCTTAAAAGACCTATATGAATGTTAAAGTAATTAATAATAAATGATGTCACATTATATTGTTTTGCCTGTATCCAGTCTGGGGAAAAAACGGTGAGACAGACGAACGAACGGATGAATAAATGAGTGATACTATAAAGGTTCATAAACTCCTAAAATAACTATTTAGTACTCTAGAAGTAACGGAAACATTTTAAAATTAAATGTATAAGGGATCTTGGAGGGCATATGATTAGTTCACTGCTATTCACAGTCTACACGAGAAACAGCTTTGACAATGACACTGATTAAGTAACACAACTATAAAATAATTATCTATAAATACGTAATTACCAGCCGGTTTGACAAATATGATTTGTCCAGTTCCAAAACGGATCTCGAGTTTTGGATGCCTCAGTTGTATATATAAATTTGTTTGGCGTTTCGCGGGAATCCGATTGGTACGACTTGAACCTCCATAAAAACGAGTCAGTGAGTAACAAAACAGTACAGCGCTATAGCGCATGCGCATTGTCGGGTAAAATAAGTATAATTTTAAAGACATATATTATATTATTACAACTGAGACATAATATTGAGCAAATTTCAATAATAAACATCATTTCGGACTTATAACATGTGATTTCGATCATGATTTGTAGGCTAATACTCAAAACATAGCCTTGGTTTTACTTTTGGGTTGTGTTTACAAGTTTATAATATCAACCAAAACAAACTTCAATAATGTCTGGATGTTGTTTGTTTTTGTATACGAGTTGTACAACTAATTTAGGTTATAATATGAAATAAGATTGGCTTTGAGGTTTAAAATCGTTGACAATTAATTTATGTATTTTTACAATCCGTTTTGCACCCTTCATTATTGACAGCTTAAAAACAACTTAGGCCTACGAATACGAAACTATATTTTAGTCTCTATTTTAGACTATACTTTATATTTTGTAATCTTATGCCTTGGTAGATATTGTTTGTTGTTTGTCGGCGTAGGCTAAGTATTTTCTTCTGATAAACGTATTAAACATTTTGTTTTAAAGTACATTTTCAACTACTTCTAACCTTAAAACAAGTCATAACCTAGATTAGTTCTTGCTAAACTAAATTCACACTAAACTTAATATTTTGAAGTTATATTTGTTTCTTGTGTTTATCAAATTAATCTGAACGTGATTTTCATGGGATCTTACTAGTCAATAAAATAATGTACACTTATTAAGCACAACGGTGTATCGCGGTCCACTTCCCACATATTGGATTTACTGTCCAGTGGTCGGTTACAGCTAGATGACGGCCTCTAATCTCAACCAAAACAAAACAAGCTTCAACAACCAAACTCTAATTTTTATCTTGATCTGAAATTCTTATATACATTGACTCGTAACTTTCAGTAAAATTAGAAGAATTTAAAGCAAATAATTCAACGTTAATTATCAAAAAATAGTCCATATTCAAGTGTTATGCGAATATCACAAATAATCCCATGGTGTAAAAACTAATGTGCTTTTATATAAAATAAAACCTGAACACAAAATATCACAAAAAATACGTTTCATAACTTTAGACGTCTTTCAACGACAATGTCGCTATCCTTAGTGATGCACGGGCTACAGTAACCAAACTATAACTCAACACCTCCCTCCCCCCTTCAATTATAGTTTGGTTACAGTAACTCGTGAATCACTGAGTATGGCAAGATTGTCGTTGAAACGCTTTTGAAGTTAGTAATCGTATTTGTTGTGAGATTTTGTGTTCAGGTTTTATTTTATCCAGTTACTTTCTCACAAGTCAAGCTCAATAGTTATTTATTATTACAAGAACTTAACCATCCCAATAATATGTTCGTAAGTGTAAGAGGTATCAGTACAATGCAGGGTATCATGGCTATTGGGTTGCAAACATTTTAATTTTTAAAATAAACTTTTATTTAACAATATTGTTTTAAATCATAAAACAAGTTTTATATATCGAAAAAAGTTTTGTATTTAATTACTTTGAATAACATTGTTAATAATCCAGTATAACAAAAAATATAGCAAGGTGAATTAGTAAACCATTCAAAGTATAAACAAACTTAATTTTAAGTAAAGTTTGAATAAAATTAGTTGGCAGTAAAAGTATATAGTTAAATACGAAAGTTTGGAGTGGAAAGAAGAAAACACGAATTTTCACTTCGGATGGAGTTTAGTTGGACTAAGTTTATTACTTTTCCTACGCTATTACAGTAGAAACAGTATATAAAATGACCGAGTGGAATGCAGTAATTTAGGTAAAATTTAAGGAGATTCCGCAGTAAAAATGAAAAATATACATAATAATAATAATAATAAAATATTCATTATTAAACTATTTTATAGAAAAATATATATAATAATAAGTTGGACAAAATTATATCTCAAATTGTAAATGGGTTAGTACCTATTTTAGGTGATGGAAACTATGTTTTGGTAACATTGCATATACTTTGTTCTTATTGATGTTGTTGTGTTGGTCACTGCAGTGTGTTATTTATTATGAAAGGTCATCTAGTTCCATTGTTACAAAAAAAGTACACTGCCAAAGAAAAATTATAAATAATTGCAGTATATACCCTCCGACATACGCCAACATTTAAGACTTTTTTAAAAATTAAGTAGGGCAATCTAAACTATATTTTCGTATTGGTAATTGTAAGTTAGTGCAGCTTTGGTTGTTTCATTTATTTTTAGGTTGCCATTCCAGAAACTTGAACTAATTTATTTTGCCTAGAAGACAATGAAATTTACATTTTCGAAGAATATAATAATATTATGGTTTATCATCTTACTGGTGTTGGTGTTTGAGCTGTTGTCTTTTTTCATCTTAGGCCTATCTAAATATTATTGACGAATTTTTGTTTACGACTTTTATTAGTTGGCTTTCGTTTGAAAAGCCCCAAGATTTATATTTTAAGAGCTTTAGTATATATTGAATAATTTTATTAGGACTTTTACATAAAACACTACAACTTTTATTTTAAATAATTCATTTTCATAATACCAAAAACAAGGTTAAAATATTTCGATAATAATTTTTTTCAAGCACGGGAGTTGAAGTTTAAAGCATACTGGAGCCTTCCATTTTGTTTTAAATTATATACCAAATTTAAACTATTATAGATCAAAATTATAGCATTAGTTATTGTGCATTTTAAACTCTTATAACAATATATTTTTATTTTTGAACGCTCAGTCGTTTTGAATTCTAACTTTAGATCGCTAATAGACCAGGTCAATAGAATTTAATAGCGTTAACTGCGTACTTACTGTCTTACCTAGAAACCTATAAGAAAATTATATCCCAGGCTTGTGCATCAACCGATGTATAAACCGTGCATCGAGATGTTAATTCCAACCGTTGTGCAATGCTATAATCAATTATATCGGTAATCAAAACCATCTCTCATCCTCAATCGCAATCGCATACAATTATCTTCACATAGCTTAGGATATGTTGGAATATAGTCTGTGACTTTACTTCTAATATCGGCTTGTGAAAGGATTAGACTTGAATTCGAGGAATTTCGTGCTCCTTTGACCGGTGCATCACCGTGCTTTGTAAGTAATAAACTTGATGTTAAACATTGTACAGCCATAGCTAGAAATATGCCACTAAAACTTGTATATTTTGGTAACGTTTGTATCTACAAGTATCGATAAATTGATTAGACAGCTATTATATGTTGTTTCCCTACTTGTAACTTTATGTGCAAAGGATTTCCATTATCTCATTTACACTGTATATATTTCCCTTAGAAACGGCTTATTCGTCCTTTTGTTGCCGATTATAGCACCATAGAGAGATAACGACATCTTTCCAATACGTAGATTAAATTCCCACAATCGGTTCAATTTACTTTGTATTTTTCATCTCAAGCGACCTTGTAGCAGAAAGGTTCATGTAGATGACTCCAATTCTAAATGTCCGGAGTTCGAATCAGGGTAAAGACCATGCATGTTTGTCTAGTTCGACACTTTTAGTTTTAGGTGATGTTACTCCAGCGTGTTTTGCCTTCATACGAATTAGCTCATCGTGGCATAAGCAGTACCATATACTGTTAGCCACATCATTCACATGGACCTCCTTTCGTAGTCTAAGAGGATCTAGTGCATTTGAGTCTTAACAATGATATAACACACGAGTGAGCTGGTCGTTCATTTCTTAAAAGACAGCAACGATTTCAAACTTTTTTAATGGACAAATTCTTATGTAGATAAAAGATATGTTTAGTTTTAAAAGCCCTTTAATTTAATATAACATCTTGCCTTCGATGAAATTTTTTATTTTTTATTTTAGTGTTTTTCATTTTCCTCGAATTCAAAATGGTTTAGTTTAGACAATTGTATGTAAATGATTGATATATAGTAGTTTTTCTTACTCTGTGATATCAAAATGATGAATATAGAAGAAATTTTACATTGTATTTAAAATATTTAAGAATATATAACTTTAATGTCAAAAGTCAAACCATTTACCTCCAGTTGTGAACTGCTCTCTGAGTAAAAACGACATTTTTTTAATATAGAAAATAAATAGTTAAATCGTCAAATTTCAATCTTGGCAGAGTGGTCTGCCAATAGAAATGAAGGTCAGTTTTGAAGGTGTAGAGCATAGTTGCGTATATGTGACAAAATTCTTGTTACTTTATATAAAAAAAATTTAACTGGAAACCTTTTTTTAAGATGCTTTCAAAAAAGTTGAATACTTCATGCCTTCAAATGTCGGTATTGAGAAATAGAATTGATTTAAAAACCAGATTAATGATTTACCATGGTA